>JAVCKT010003395.1:433-25015 GCA_032273925.1 Rhynchotus rufescens | reverse complement strand
TTTTAGCATGCACCTTCCCTTTAACAAGGAGTGGAGTGACTCAGGCAAATGACAGGTCCCAGCAATGAGTACGGAGCCTTGAGCTGGCGGTAAAGGCACTTGGAGGAAAGAGGCAGTTGGTAATAACGTAGTCACAGCTCCCAACCCACATCCACTCTTTACCGGGAAGCATTTCCTCCAAGGAATCCATTCTTTAATAGAGGCACAACATGATTCCTTTGGGGCAAGTCCCAGTAGGGTTTGTCGCCTTAAACATGGGGTGCTCTTAATGAAGAAGCAAGAATGACAGGGAAAATTCCCCTGAAATTAGCAGCAACGAGCTCAGAGCTGTTCTCTGCAAAGGTACTTGCAGAGAAAGAGCTGGGTCGGGGTCATGAGCATCCTACAGGGGCCAGCGAGCTTCCCAGAGGATGGTGTCCACCCTGTCTCCCTGCTGATGATCTTTGGGTGTCTTTCTCCCTTTCTCTACAGGTCTCTTCATATTCATCTGGCTGGTTGTGCTGTACTATCCAAAGAAAGAAGAAATAGCTGGCTCCTCCTCCAACACCGTCAGAAATGACAAAAACACGACCGTTTCCCAGGACTAGCTGCTGGCCAGACGTCCCTCCCTCTTGTTGAGTGTGCCCCCTGCAAGCGAGCTTCTCACCTAAGCTTCCCTTTGGAGGGCGAGGGGGCCCTGGCAGGGACACGTGGCTCCAGGGCCCTCATCCACACCTCCAGACTGCTTTTGCTGCTGTACCCGGACTCCTCGGCTTCCAAACGGACCGCGGCAGACTCTGTTAGAGCAAGGGCCACACACAGGCTGCTGGGCTTCCATCCTGCAAGACGTCTCCTGCGTCTAGGAAGGACTTTGACGGCCGCACACACACACATCTTGCCAAAGGAAACAGCTGTCTCCTCTGAATTTGTGCTTTAATATTAAATCTCTACCAGCTCTCTGAGCACTGTGAACTTAGTCTTTGATGGTAACGAGCCAACAAGATTTATTTTCTTTATTTTAAGGATGTACAAAAGTCTTTCTAGCTATTAAGTCCACTTGCCATCATTCAGAAGGGGGAAATACCCCCACAGACACGTTCAGGGCAGCGCTTTCTGTGTGCTAACGCTACATCATCTGCACCCCAAGAACTCAGCAAAGTGGGATTTTGGTGGGAAAAGAGCTAATGTGATCACTTCATGCTCCCCACATTTCTGAATGATTCTTTCCAGGCAGGAAAATAACAGGAAGGAAGAGCCTCTCCTCTGCATTCAAGGATTCTGGAAATTTATTTTCTACAAATGAAATTGATTTAGAAAGAAATCTCCCATTTCTTTCTGGGAGCACATGAAAGCTCCCATTTTCCTGCTCTGAGCTGAGATGATTACTACTTCCAAAACCCACCATCCTCCCAGTGTAAGAAAGACCCTGGGGAAAAACAGCTACTGCATCCCACGGTCCCACACCAGCTGGATGGAGCCCTATAGAGCATCAACAAGCCCGGCTTTTGCCCTGTTTTAGTTTTGTCCCTGTCCATTAGTTTTCCCAGAGACATTTCAAATCTAGTCAGTGTGGACCAGGAGAGGAGGAGAAGGTGCTAGGGATACCACAGGGAACAAAACCACCTTGACATGGTTTGTCCTTTGAGCACCATTTGAAAATAGCCATGGCCTCCTTCCCCCAGATCCCTGCTAAGAAGATCAGGGCGGGCAGCTTGCTATTGCCATGTTTATTTGGAAACAGCGATTTTCTACATCGTGTGTCTCTTCATGGTGATGGCTACAGCAGCCACGCTGAACACACCAAGCACACACAGCAGAAGGAGGGCCCCAGGAAGCCACATACTGCGTCCTGCCAAAGAGAAGAAAGAGTGGTTATGTATCTTGATGTCTTGAGGAGCCCCTGGCTGGTGATGGCATCTCCCAGCTGGCTGGAATTGTGAGACAGGAGTCAGACAGGTAACGGGTGTCATCTTTTTTTGTGCATTAGGGATTCTGGGCTGGAGGTCTGCCAGGGCCCTGTGGGAACTAATAGGCCTTGGCTGCCCTGACCAGCCTCACCCGGGGCCTCCACCCACACCCTCTGCCCACTGGCTCTGTATTGTATTGCCAGCCTTATTCCTGGACTGCTGTTTGGCTTTCCTGGAATGGTCTTAGTTCCTAGAAGGAGCCTGGCTTGATGTTGATGTTGACAAAGCAGCCTGCATTACCCCAGGTACAGCACCTCTGTTTTTTGATCCCTTCTGCCTTGCTTTCATGCTCACCCTCTCCTGTGCCTCATCTGGCAGCAGCTCATGCAGCACTAGTCTCTCCATGTTTGTCTGGTTGCTGGAGCTTGCCAGTAATACCTGAAAGTCCTCCTTGATGTGCAGAACAGCAACCTTTTCCACTGCTTTCTTAAATAACGTGTATTTACCTAGACATTTTTGAGTTGTTCTCATCTTCCCTGGAGGGACATACATACCCTCTGAGTCCCTCCGGTCAGCCTGAGAGAGGAGAGTCTCTGCCCTTGGGGAGGGAGCAGCCAGCAGGTGGATGGGCCCATAGGAGACAATCTTATTGTAGTCATCTGCCAGTGCTCGCTTCTTCTTCAGAGGCCTTGGGCATTGCTGTCAACAAAGCAAAGGGAAGGGAGATGGGACTGCAGGGCAGGGGAGCAGACTGCTGAATGGGCCGGGTAAGAGGATGATCTCTCCTGATGCTCTCCTTGTGGAGGAGGCAGATTTGGTGCTTCTGCTCGGGAAGAGTCAATATCCCAGAACATAAAAAGGGACCTCAGTCTGGCCCTCCCCCAAGTCACAGTGTAAAAGACTGGAAACTTAAGTACCTAATGGAAAGGAGGAGAGGGGAAAGGGACTCCCCAGTGGATTCAAGCCCTTGTCACTTTAGATAAGGGCCATGCAGTGAGCTCCTTTCTTGGGAAGTGTTTATTGTGCTGGGGTGCTTGAGGCCAGAGCAGAGCCCTTTCTCCAAACACAAGCCGAGAGAGGGGCGGTTTCCTCGAGCAGGGCACAGTGTGGACAGCAGGGAATGCTCACCTTGGCACAGGGCTCCAGGCTGTCTGGGAGACACAGCCGGACGCGGCAGTGCAGGAACACGTCCGAGTAACCAACAAACTGAAACATCTGAAAGCTGAACTTGGCCACGGTGCTCTCTCCAATGGCGTTGAGGTATGTCACTGTCTCATCGTGGGGACACCTGGGGCATGACGGCTGAGTCAGAAAAGAGGAAGAGCAGCCAGCCTGGGATGCTGATAGCTCTCCCTTGCACCAGAGCACACAGGCACAAGACCCCCCAGGCAGAGCTGAACAGGAGTATTCCTGTCCCATGGTGCATGGGCATGGCCTTCCTTGGCTCCCTGCGTTTCCGTAACTAGAGAGATACCACTCACCCTTTCTCGATGAGATTGTGCCGCACATCCTGGTAAGGATCTGAAGTTGGTGTTGCCCAGCAATCCTCAACACTCAGGAGGAAGTACCTGAGTTGGTGCTGCCCTTCTATCTTCAGCAAGACATAGATTGTGTCTGTGATGGGGATGGCTGCAGCCTCCTGGTGATAGGGCTGGAGGTAGGAGGGGGTCTTGTACAGTCTCATGGTCACATTGAAGTGCCCTTCTTTGATTACAAACTGCACCAGCCTGATGGGAGAGGAGTAGAGACCTCATGAACAGAATGAAAGATAGGATGGACTAGCACAAGTCAAGCCACCAGCATAGATGAAGGTCCTGCATGCACTAACTCTTTGTATGTAGAAGCTTCTCTGCTCACATCCCTCCCAAATAGAGCCACACTGCCTCACTGACAGCCTGGTCCTGAGCAATCTGGGATGAGAGGAGGAAGGAACCTTGCTGTAATATTCCTCTCAGAGCTCCTCACTGCCATCCCAAGGCCTTGGCCTCATTGAAGGCATCTGCTTTCCCCACAGGCCAGAAGATATCATGTCAAAGGCAAGATAAGAAAAAACACTTACTTGTCGATAGCAGTGAGAGCAAAGGGCACTTTCACCACCTGCTCATAGGCGTAGACGCAGTCGAAATGTACCTCCAGCTGAAAACTCCGGGAGATCACGCCCCTGTGCGCTTTCCGCTCCGACTCAATGACGTTGGAGTAGGACACGTGGGAGCTGTTTTGCTGAAATGACACAGACAGCGAATCCCCAGATCACTTCTAAACCGCACATAAAGCTTCACATTCTGATAGGGCTGCCACTTCTTGAGGATCCACTGGGTACATTCATTAGAAAATAGCCGAGCTCTCTTTGCTCCAGGCCTTCTGAACGTCTGTTGGGATTTTCCATGCTCAAACTGTACGTCCAGGAAGCCTTCATTAGAGCAGTCAAGACACAGAAGCCGGGTAAGGCAGCTCTCCTATGCAGCACAGCGGGAGCACTGGTTTCCCTGTACCATTCCAGGCCCTTGAGGAACACGGTAGGTGACCTAGGGAACCCTGAACTCAAGGGAAGTTTTCATAGATATCCGCTACACCAGGAAAGGGCAGTTCAAGGACTCTTCTCTTTGTATAACAGGCCATGTCAAACCCATCTCCTGCCAAGTGACAGACCCAGCCAGGGCCATGTGCTCTGAAGGATTAAGGAAGGGATCGGAGCACTATAGCCAGGACTGGAGAGTTCAGAGGACGCAGCTACAAAGCCAAGGCCTGTTGCCAGCTGTTAAAGAGCATCCTGAGACTCCCATGCTCTTCTGAATGGGGAAAGATGTGTTGCCAAAAGTAGTTTAGCAGATGTAGAAAAGCTTTTGATAGTCCTCACAGGAATGTTCCAAGGGCTTTGTAGCCCCTGAGATAAAAGGAAAAGCCACCAGCATTTTCTCTTGCTGTCCCTACTCAGCAGGGCTGCTGAGTTCTCACGTTCTAATCTAGGTTATGCAGACAGGCTCTGTGCTGCAGCCTCACCTGAATCACTGATCCACAGGCAGTGTGGTTTTCACCTGTGAGAATGGCTGCAAAGAACAGCTTGCCCTCTTCTTCCCTTTCGGAGACCTTGCATGCCTGGTTCTTCAAGTGCACAAGTTCCTGGGGGATTTTCAAGAGTTCAAACACCTCTTTCCTCACCATCATCTTCATGTGCTCTTCCTCGCAAGCCAACTTCAGTATCACATCTGGAGGAAAAAGCCATCTGCAATAGCAATAAGGAAGAGGCCTGAAGGAGCCCTAGGTCTGCTATGGTCCCACAAAGCTCTAGAGACCTTCAGTCCAGCCTTGATGGAGGCTGCTGCTAGCGACCCTCAGAAACACTGGGCAGAAGCAAAAGACAAATCTTTGGGAACCTGCAGAAATTAATGGGGCTCTCAGCTTTTCCACTTGTTGCCTAAGGCCTGCGCAGGTCCACAGCTACTCTTAATCTGAATACATGCCATCCTTAAACTCAAGGCATCACATGAAGAGGTTTTGATTCCCCTCTATGTGGGCTGTCTGCAGAATCACCGTGGTCTGCCATGGGAAGGAGACAGGGACAGCAATCCTCTGCTTCAGATGAACAAGCCTGTTTTTGAGCAGCGTCTGGAAGGAGCCATCCCCATGCCTGCTGGAGTCCTTTTAGTTACGGAGAGCTTACAAAGCTACCAGCCTGTGGTGTCCTGGCACAGCTACCACACCTTCTTGATAGCCCAGCTTTCCTTCACACAGGAATAAAAACTTTGGAGGAGGAGGGGAATGGCTGGTGCTTGTATCAGCCTGCAATCAAGACATGGTGGGAAGGCAAGCACACTTGGACCAGGACCCACGTTGTGCTCATGGAGCCCTTTTGGACCAGGAACAGTGATAACATCAGTGCATCTTCACCTCCACCCTTCCCTTTGCGCTTGTGGACAGTGTGGCAAGGGCTCACCAGCATCCCCGGCCCCTGGCCTACCTTGGCACAATGCCCCCGTGAAGCCCGGCTTGCAGCTGCAAATGGGTCGGTCCTCCATCACCTGGCAATCCCCTTGGTGCTGGCATGGGTTTGGGAAGCAAGCGTCCAGACTCCTCGGGAAGCGGGTGGCAAGCTGTTCCCTCCTGCCACGGGGGCTCGCCAGTGCGGCTGTGGCAAAAGCAACACGAGGAAGTTGGAAGGCAGCGAGGACCTCTACCCGCCGCGACGCAGCAGCCGGAGCTCCCTGCAGCCTCGGCTCCTGCCTGGGGGCTCCTGGCTTCTCGGCACCGCGGGAGCGCGCGGCCACTCTGCTCTCGCAGCTGAGGAAGAACCTCCTGCCTCGGCTCACCCAGAAGGACATGTGTGTGCTGGACAGCCTGGCACATCTCAGCACATCCAGATTCCCTTGTTTCGGTAAGCTGGATCCGAGCTACGGAGCTTGCCATGGGGCACCACGTGGAGTGGCAGCCTATCCCCATGCCTGTGCCCGCTGACATGGATTTTTCCCAGCCCAGGTGTGGCTGGGAAGAAGCGCCTGAGGATTCTGCCTATTTTGTCAGCTCTGGCTTCCCAGTTCCTGCCCTCCTGAGCATCAAACCGCTGTCCTGAATGAGCAAACTGAGCACGGATCAGGTAAGGTTTAGACCTCTTCCTCCCACACTCCTTGGCCGTAATGCCACGCGGCAGCATAGACTCACTCTTGTTGCCTTCAGAGCCAGCCAGGCGCAGGGTAGAGAGCAGCAGCAAATATGTCACAGCCCCGTCCTGTAAAAAGAAGCAGATTACTTCATTTTATAGCATGCTCACTGAAGACGTTTTTAATCATCCAAAAAGAGCCAGCCCTGAAGCATGCAGCCCTGAAGCCAGCCCTGCAATGGCTTCTGTAATAATTACAGGTTCAGCGGCATAAATCTGATCTGATCTGATCTGATCTGCTCTGGCTCAGTGGGCCAGATCAGCAAAACCCCTCTCTCAGTCCACCAGGATAAGATAGAGGCCAAATACTGTCCTTAATTTAGAAGGTAGAAAGCTGCACCCCAAAGGGCTAATCCAGAGAGAAAACAGATGGATGGGAGAAAACAGATCTCAGGTTAGCACATCCCTGCTGACAACGATAAAGCTGCAGTTGGGTATGAAACAGAACTTTGAATAAAACCACAGAGTGGAGGCACCAGTCCAGCCCTCTGAAAGAGGAAATGAGTTTTCCACTCTCCTCAGCACAGCTATAGCTCTCATTTGAAGAGTCAGAATTTGCAAGAGGGTCCTGGCTTTTCCAGTGCCTCTTTTCCATGTCCTGAACAAGGGAGACAATGTAATTCCAGAAAAGAAAATTTCAAACACAACCAAAATGTATGCCACAAATGTTCAGATAATGTCAATGAAGTCACACTTGCTGCCCAACAAATCTCCCCTGCTAGGTCAGATAATGGGTTTCTTTACAGAAAAATGAGTGCTACTGTATAAGTCTTTGAACTTGGAGTCGTCTTATCAGAAAAAGGGATATGAGTCAGCTTGGGCTGGTGACTACAGCAACACTCCGATCTGCCCTTGCTCCCAGCACTTTGCATGTGCATTTGGGCAAATCAAAGAGCAAAAAACCCCAATTTGGTATTTGGTAGCAAATTTAGATATAGCTGTAGCCTAGAGCAATGAGCTAAAAAAAAAAAAAAAAGGCACGAATTTATTCCCATCTCTGTATCACCACCTCTGCAAAGTTCTGAAGCCCAGAACATTAGATAAAAGCATCTTTCAGGTGGCGCATTAACCCGAAAGCAGAGCCCCTGAAATGCTAGTGGAAGAATGATTCCCATTGCCAAGAATTTTATGCAGTTTGGGATGCTCCAGCCCAGTCTCTTTGCACAGGAGGAAAGGACTGGGCAAAGAGTCCCCCTGAGGGATGGTGACCTCCTTCATCCCTAGCTCAGTGTGAGGACCCAGACATTTAACAACCTCTGTCAGCTGCTTAGTGAGACAGGAGATGCTGTCTCCTTGCAAGCCACTTGTTAGGAAAAAAAAAATCTATGGCTTTAAGCAGTGATGATTCTGAGAGGTCCCACCAGCATCCTCAACAGAAAGTTTTTGCCCGTTGCCTTTCTACTTACCATTGCCAGGCCAATCTATGCTCTGCCACCCACAACTGCCCACGAGTCCTTGTTCTCCCTGGCGCGCTCCTTATATCGCCTTCCGTCAGCTGCCCCTGCTCCCCCACACAAACACGCTTGCTCGGCGATTGCACAAGAGCTGCCCCGGCATCCTGCAGCAGCAGCCGCAGGAAAAAGCTCCCTGAATATCCATCCTCGGGCACAACCCTTTCCATCAGCTCAGAGCTCCTGAACGTCCACTTACGTGGCTGGGTGCCACCTGGGGAGAGGAGCTTGCAATGTGCTCAGGAGTCTGGGGGTTTATGCCTTGCAATGGTTTTGTGGTAGCTGTTTTGTACTTGACAGTAACACAAGATGCTGCAGCAGCACAGAAGAGCCAAATAATTGTGTGTACTAAATGCACATGGTTTAGTGAGTGCAAGCATGTTCGCTTGGTTTCTAATAGCTTCCAAAATGCAAAAGCTGGACAGAAAAACTGAGAGCACGCAGGGATAAGGACTTACTCCTGGCATTCTTCTTGCAGGTTATTTCCCATATAGAGGAGCAGCCTCTCATAGCAATGACTCTTGATGTTTTCTGCTGGGTATGGCAAACGTTTAAATGCAGATAATTCAAAGCAGCCTAACTGCAGCTTTGCCTCTCTTTGCACTATTTGTGTTGCTTGGCTCGCCATGTTCTGCGGACCCTCAGAGCTTTAACTGTGACAGCCAAGAGAGCAGCAACTACAGAAATGTATTGCCAGCCAGATGCGATTTTTTTTTCCCTAACCACGATGAAAACCAGAAAACAAACCAGTGTTCAGATCCTAACCCAGCTGAGAGTTTCATGAACTAATAATTAAAACCAAAAGAAAAGTCCCCTGTGTGTCCCCGTTGCCAGATTTAGGGTGAGAAGCTCTGCTTTGCATTAGATGCTCTTGCAGAGCAATTAGCCAGCACTGAGGCTTGCATGCAACGGCTCGAAGGTGCAAAGCTAATGCGGCCTGTGGGTTTAGAAAGCAGTGGAAACAATGATTTTTTTTTTTTAATGAATAAATCTCATGAGTTTAAAGGCAAACCCATTACGTTGGAGGGCCTGATGAGCCGGCATGGTGGGATCAGGGCTGTTTGCTCCATGCTTGGGGTACCCTGTTTGTGACTGTGACCTCTCCAGGGGCCATGTCCTCGTGGCTTTTGCCTGTTTCTGATTCATTTGGCACCAAAATTGCCTCAGGAAGCCCCTGCACTGGGGGTCGCGGTGGCCTGGCTGCCGACGGCTGCTCCCGAGGAGGCCTCAGGCCGGGCTCGCTTGCGGCCTGGCGGAGGCAGTGGCTCCATGGCGGCCGTTGCCACCCCAACGGCAGCTCCCAGCGGCCCCGCGGGGCCGTTGCCGTTGCCGTTGCCACGACGCGCCGGGCACAGCGGCTCCGGTGGCAGCCGGGGCGGCAGGACGGGGCTGCTGGGCGGCGGCGGCGGCGCTCAGGCCTCCCGGCACGTCCCCTCCGTCCTTGGGGGCGCGGGGGCCGCCGTGCCGCTGCCCCCTCCTCTGAGCGGGGCGCGTTTCCGCCCCCGGCACGGCCGATAGCGCCAAGGTCTGCGGCGCTATCTCCAGCGCGCCGGGGTCGGTGTGACCGCAAGGAGGGGACGGCAGCACCGAGGCCCGTCCTTGGAGCCGCTCTGTGGCTCTTCTGCTCTTTATTCTGCTGCAAAATCTGTCTTGCTCTGCACGGGGGGACGGGGGTGAGGAGCCGGGTGACTGGCGCACGCGCAGCACTACTGCAGCAGAGGTGAAGGCGTCCGAGGTCCTTGTGGCTTGGCTCCCTTGAAGAGCTGCTGGCAGTTCCAGCAAGGAGCCTCCTGAGCCTCCTGCAGCCCCGGCTGCCCAAGCGGCTCCTCTCGGCCACGTGTCCTCTGTGATCCCAGCCACGCTTGGGCCTTTCTTCCCCCTGCCTGGGGACATGCAGCTTCCTTGGCCACGCTCACACACCAACTCACTCAGCCCTGGCTTTGGGGGTGTTTGGGGGGTGTTTTGCTTTATATTGGGTCCCACTCCCAAATTCCCCTTTTTTCCCAGTGCCCCGGAGGAGACAGAATGGAGGTCCTGAAAGAGAACAAGGAAGAGGAACAAAGAGAGGAAGAAGAGCTGAAAGCTCTGGAGGTCGGTGATGAACATGGCGGGGAGAGGACACTGTCTGCAGACCAAGCCTGCGCCCCAAATGACGTACCGTAAGGCAATGCTTGTCCCTTATGGGGATGAGTAGGGATTGACCCTGGGCAGGCGGTGGGAAGGGGGACATTCTGGGGGCGGCTGTTGCACGTGTGTGAGGGGCCGGTGTGGTCCCCTGGGTGCAGAGGTGGGCGAGCTGTGTACGTGCTATCCCAAAGGGGTTTGCCTACAAGTGGGCACACGTGTGAATAAGAAGATGACAATTTTTTCCCCAACTGTTCACTGCTCTCTCAAAACTGCCCCCAGCCTCCAGATGTAAGTTAACCTGCCACCGCTCCAGGGAAGCCTGGATGTGTCAAGGTTAACACCTACACCTCTCAAATTGTGCCCCTTTGCCTATGGCTCCCCACCTCCCCCGGGAAACAGGGAATCCCTACTGTGTTTGATAGCAGGTCATCCTTCCTGAATCACGTTGCTCATTACCTGTGTGTCTATCTCCTCCTGCCCATGAAGTGAATTTGACTGGAGCTCCATTGACACATCCCAGTTGCCATCTTCCTATAAGACAAATTCCCCAAAGGAAAAGAAGCTGCTCCGTGTTGCTGACAACTTCCTTCAGCAGTACACCCACCTCTGCCCTGACCGGGAACCGCTTCTCCTTCACCCAGCCAATGAGTGTGGCATAGAGGTACAGCCTGGGCCACAGCGTGGGGGCAATAGGCTTTGATTAGTGCCACAAAGTCAGGAAACAGAACCATAAAGAAAGAAAATAACAGAAATATGTGAAATGCACGAGTTTCTACCTGGACTGAGGGTCAGAGGTATAGAATCCAGAATCGGGCCATATTGCAAGGCTTCCAGAGTTTGTATGGTACAGATTCACGTGTGAAGGTTTGTGCTTTGGACCCCATCATAGGACGGGGTCCAAGCTGCACGTTTGCTGGCTAGTACTGGATATGATACTCCATAGGCATGCGAAACTGCCACTTTGCATCTACTTCCCTCAACGTTTTTGTAAGGCAAAAATGTTTTGCCTTTCTTGAAATCTGCCTTTCTTGAAAACTTAAAGCAGTAATTTCTTGCATCTGTAATGTGAAGGAGATGTTTGAATATTTAGCCACAGAAAAAAACATAGGTGTCCTTGGCCTCTCAATCCCAAGCATTTTCCATCTCAGAGTGGATGCGGAGGGCTAACAATGCTGTTGATACATCTTGGGATGTCCTGGGCATGAGCTGCAACATCTAGGGGTGATCTAAGGGTAGCTGTGGGATGAGGACAGGAGTCTTCTAGCTAACCAAACTCTTCTTGTTGCTCCATAGAAGTTTGTGAGCACAACAGTGAGACCAACCCTCCTGCCTTATACCGAGCTGTACCACTGGGAAGGCTGTGCCAGCTTCGTCTCTGATTACCTTACCATGGAGCCTCTCAAGTCCCCTATTGCACCAGTAAGAAAGAGGCTGTGGTTCTCCATACTTTGGTCAAGCCCTAACTCCCCCAGGCCCGTGCTCTATGTGCTCTATTTGGACCAATATTCCCACTTCATACACATTGTTGTCCATGTCAACCAGTTCAGCACCATTCCTCTAAGACTCTAAGACTGGGCCTGACTTGCTCTCTGTCACCCCAGATAACCAGCAGGTTTGTAGTGGCTTGCAATGGCAGCCAAGCTTTCCCTCCAGGACCTAGACAAGGAGTATATGAAAGCTAGGAGACCTAGACCTCACAGACCAGTTTGTAGGGGCATTTCCCATTTCTGTCTCAACACCTGGAATGTCTTGAAGTGGCTCAAGGAAGAGTTGCAGAGTGGGAAGAAGGGATGGTGCCAGAACAAGGGCAAGTTTTTGACTGTTGTAAATCAGCTAAAGCAAAGGACCACACGCTTTGCAAGCAAGGAGTGCTGGTGTCTTGCCTAGAACCCCACACATCCTGCACAACCACTATGTGGGACAAATGTGTCCCCAGAGTCCAAAGGAAATTCTAGCATAGAAATCATGTCCCTGTTTAGCAGATGAAGAGTGCCCTGATCACCTCTGCAGTGCACTCTGAGATCTGGCAGTAAACTCCGTATGTAGAATCTCGGTACGTGCATGGGATCAACGTGCACTATGTGCCTGGACATTGCCAGGACACCAATTCAAGCCAGAAGGGAATATGTTCCCTCCTTTGAACTATCATTTGCCTTATGGGTCTTTTGCTTTGCAGTTCTGCAGTTATCTGCTAGCTAGAGTTGGAGGTGAGCTCCACCCTTGAGTTGTGGTTTGCAATAGTTTTTCAGCAGTCTGCCTAGTTTTTTTGTCCTGCCCATCTTGTCCTGTGGTCAAATTTGTCACCAGAGTTGGGGTGAGATGGGAATCTCTCTGGATTATTTTGGAAGGGACATTTGGGATCTGTGGAAGTGTTCACTTCTGTGGGTTTATATAGAAATTTTACATAACAGATTCCATAAGGGTGCAGAGCTCAGAGAAAAGGCCAGTGCTTCCTCTCTGTCCTGCTCTCTGCCCAGGACATGGTTCAGCCTCACAGTACAAGCACTGAGAACATATGTCCCTCTCTTTCAAGCCCAGTTCACTGTATTCCCCAACCACCATCCTAAAGTACCAGCGAGGGAACTGCTTTGACTTCAGTGTGCTGCTGTGCTCCATGCTGCTCGGAGCTGGATATGATGCCTACTGTGTGAATGGATATGCCACACACAACATATGCACCATGGATGAGACCCTACAGGTGTGCCCACTGCTTAGGAAGCCACCAGAGGTGAGGATCCTATCCACGAACAGGTAGGGAGGAGCCCAGCTTGATCATTCTAGTTAGTTAGCCAGGACACTGATAAGAAAGGTGAAGCTCAGCAGAGGCCAGAGGAGCTAACATCTCTTGTATGTCCATGCTAAAGCGAGGAGGAGCCAAAGGGCAGGTTGCAGGGCTCAAACCCCCAACATCCCCTTTGCTTTCCAACCATGCTGCTCGTTTTGAGAGGTCATAGCTTGTCTGTGTTTTGGCCATGTGGTATCCACAGTGTGCTTAGGAGGACAAGGACTTGGGAGCATCAGGTCTTCCATGTTTTCTTGCTGCAAGAGGGAACAAAGCTCTTCTGTGAGTGCTTATTAAGTCTCCTGGGATGTAATTTTACTAGGCCCCTCCATACTTGATCCATGCAGGCCACCCTGATGAGAGATCTTGGGGTACATGGAGGCAGAGTGCATCCTCAGCCTGCCCATTGCTAGTGAGCTCCGGAGTCAGGCTACCTGGAACACTTTAGATATACCCTGGATTTCAGTAAGTACCAAGGAAGGACCTCAAATAAAGGCATCTTCTGAGTGGTTTTGCAGGGTTCCTTAAGAGGCCCCTTTGGTTTCACAGAACTCCTGACTCACAAGGACAATACTTGAGACTGCCAAAGGTCAGGAACCACAAGGCATCTGCAAGTCATAAGTTTTCTCCTTTCCATTCATCCCTGCTGGGTTTCACACTAATACCCTGCTTTTGTGGAGACAGGTTCCAAAAGAGGGAGAGAAGAAGTCCAGCAAGTACAGACTTAAGCCTCCCCCAGACCTGCAGAGCAAGTTCGAGCTTCAGCAGGAGGCTAAGAAGCAGGCGGAAACAGCAGCTGCCAGAGATAAAATGGAAAGGAAAGAGGAGGCGAAAGCCACGGTGAGTCAAGCACGGTCTACCCTACCCTGAAAGTCCAGGAGCAGCAGGTGGGGCACAGGTGCACAGGTATTAGCTGATCAAAGCAAGGAGCTCATCACCCTTCCCTCTTGAGGTACGAAACAACCATGACCTTGGCCATGAGCATTTGGTCTGTGGTAGGACAGTGTGAGATGGTATATGAATATACACTGGCTATGTACTGCGTCATGCTTTGAAGAGTGTAAAGGATCTGAAGATCGTTAGAAGTGGGCAGAAAAGAGTATGTTCAATTTGAGGGTGGATTAAAATAGCAATAACTAGTGCTCTGTCTTCTGTGCTACAGGAAATGGAAAAGCCCAAGCGTGACCCTCTGTATGGCTTACGGGTACATGCGTGGGTCTTGGTTCTGTCGGGGAAGAGGGAGGTTCCAGAGAACTTCTTCATCAACCCCTTCACGGGAAACAGCCACAGCCCCACGGATGAGCAATTCCTTGGTATTGAGAGTGTCTGGAACCACAGGAACTACTGGGTGAACATGCAGGACTGCTCGAATGGCTGCAAGGTAACCACCCCTTGAAGATCCCTGTGCTAATGGCCAGTTGGGTTGACCTGAGTCCTGGGAAAGTTGAGATCCATGACAGTGTAGACTTCCACTATGCATCCCCCTGCCTTGGCTCTGGCCACAAAGACTGTAGCTGCTGCAGCTAATCTTTCATATCCCAAATGCTGAGCTAGCAGACAAGGGTCACTCCCATTCAACCCAAAGACCTGTCGTGCTGCAGTAGTTTGCTCCAAGTAGCACTTGGAGGAAAGGGGCCTGCAGCCTTCCCATCCCACGGGCAGCCTTCGGGGTCCCACCAGCCAGCCAAGGGCCTGGCAAGTTCACCTTGCTGAGATCCAGGGTTTTTCTGGAGGCCTTTGTCTGGCACCCAGCCAGGACCAGAGCACATCATGTACATTCAGCATTCAGTTTAGTGTCAGGTCCTTGGCCTCAGCCTCTGGAGTGGGGAGAGCTCTGTGGCCAAGTAGGTTTTTTCTGTATGGCCTAGGATCTCATCTTTGACTTGGGCGATTCTGTCCGCTGGGAATTCATGTTGTTAGGAACTGACAAGCCTCATCTGCTGCTCCCAGATGTTGAGGAAGAAGAAGAGTTGCTTGACAGTGATATGGACAATGCGGTAAGTGATCCAGACCACGGAGCTCTTGCAGTGGAGATGCTGAAGGGAATTGGTGTGTGTCTGTGTACCTGCTGCCCTCTCCAGGCTAGATCAGAATTGCTTTAGCTATCTTTTGGAGAGCACACATTTTTTTTTTGCTCAAGCTCGAATAGTTCTGGTGGTTTTTGAAGGAGATGCCCCAAGCGCTAGTCACACCCTGTCCCACAGTCACTATGTGCAACACAGTGGTCCTTCTGTTCTTCTAAGTGGCTGCAGATCTCTGTACTCTGCTCAGTTGTGGTGGCTCAGAAAAGCCTAACTGGGGTTAACACCCAATCTCAAGTGTGCTGAATGTTGACATGAAAGAATTTTCAGAAAATAAGACCCAAATGGATGTTTTTCCTGTATTTTTTCTCTGCTGGTCAGCACTCTGCTGTCCTGGCTGCTTGTCAGAGTAGTCAACAGAATTTACAAATAATATATATATATATATGTATTCTGATACACCAAAAATGTTGTGTGCTAAAAGAAAAAAAATGCTGTGTTCTCCTGATGGGAGAACACAGCCTGATAGTGCAGGCGTTACACCAGCATGGCAGGACAGGGAAACACTGATAGCAGCACATTCTCCCCGCTTATCTAATCTCCTAAGCCCATGCTCATTTCCAAGGAGCAAAGCGCTTTCCATGGGCTCTATACAATAAACTGGGCTTTGGTTCAAGTGATGACAGTCACATTGGTCCCTGGCCCGGCGTGACTGTGGCCCCCGAGAAGGCCGTTTCTTTAGGCTGAGGTCGGGAGGTGCTAGTGGCTGCATGGGGATGCAATAAAGCTCCCTTTCATGTAAACCACAGCGCGCTGCTGCCGCTCTCCTCGGGCTGCGTGTGCAGCTGACGTGACTCTCTCCAAACCGAACCCCTGTGTTGCTCACGAGCAGCTCAGCCTCGCGTGAGCTGCGGTCTGAGCGCAGCACTGCATTGCCCAGACTCAAAAAATTGCTCTTGGCACGTTAAGAGGAGCTACGAGTTAGTGGAAATCCCTGCTTCTGTTTCAGCAGGAAAAGGAGGAGGAAGACAGGAGGTTCGACATGCCACCGTCCTGGGTGGCCCCCATTCAGATATCTCCCAAAGGTACTTATTTTTTCTTTGCCTTTTGCTTCACGCCGAGAAAGCTTTTAGTGGAAAAGGAAGATTTCATTTATCTCACTCAAGCGTTCTCTCTTCGAGATGGACAAGGTACAGCAGTGACTGCAGAATATCAAGGCATGCAACAACTAATGATTTGAGTGCCTTCACTCAGCACACTTTTCTCATTCTTGCTGGAAAATCCCCCCACCTGGTGTGGGCTTTCTGACAGCATTGTGTACAAGGAACTGTCGCGGATGCATTACCTAATATCCGCTGTACAAGAGAAAAGAGTCATTAGTCACTATTGTAATGTAAAAGCACAACAGGCAGGGTCTGAACAGCTTCACCAACAGCTGAATGCAAACCAGCAATGCATGGTTCCCCCTAGACCATAACTTTCTCCCACTTGAATTCCTTTTTCTGGAGCACAAGGGAATCGGTTTGTCTGACACCCTCCTTGTCACTGCAGAGTTTGAGACCCGCAGTCCCCAGGGGAGGAAGGTGATCCTGTACAAGGAAGCAAAACTGGAGAAATGGGCACCGTACTTGAACGGAAACGGGCTGGTCCAACGCCTCACTGTCTACGCAGACTCCCATTGTAAGAGACACCGGGGAACACGCTGAACGGGGAACGTGCTGCAAATGCAGCCCGGGCTGAGCGACTGCGGAGCGCAGGAGGGGATGTGGCTGGTACCCCAACTCTTTCTGCCAGGCTTTCTCTTGTGCTTTCTCCTCCTTTCACATTTGTGAAGGGCTCATCTACCCATCTCCAGATACAGCTTCATGTTCACTGTCCATCAAGTCCCAAAGCTTTACATCCGTTGTAGGGCTTCCTACCAGAGTCTCAATCTGTTTCACAACCAACTAGGGAGGGGATGCTGCGAAGTATCGCAGGTCAACTGCTTGGATTTTCGATCTTCAGAGAAATAGAAGGTTGGCTTGATCTAACAACTGCAGCATCACTATTCCCATCAGTGCTAACAGAAGCATGAAAAGGGACAGTTATGTAATATGGGTAAATAAGGATATTTCTGTAGTCCAAAGCATTCTTCTTAGGCAGCTGGACCAGGAAACCATGTGGATTCCCAGCTGGACATACAGACTCCTGTCTCCAGCCCTGTTGGACAGAGCCAGATCCCTTCTCATCCCCCTTTTCTCCTGATCCTCTTATAAAGCATCTGGGACAGAAATGATCTCATCTAACCTTAGACATCTGCAACGCTGCCTTTCCCCTTCGAGCTAATCACTCTAGTTCTTGATGACAGAGAGGAATAGGTCTATTAAGATATGATTCATCTAATCAAATGTAGCCTAGGGTTCATTTACAAAAGCCCTTGCGCCCTAGGATAATTCCAGTGACTACCCTGTCTCCCCTGGCTATATCAGGGTGCTTGCTCTTCAGTGGTGGGATGGAATACTGCCCTCTCTGACAGGCTGATGTAACACTGAGAAATGGTTTGTCTCCTGCCAGATTCCAAAGTAGTGGAGGTGAGGGAGTGGTTCAAGAACCGGGAGGACAAGCTGGAGAGGAGAGAAGTGAACAGACAAACGCAGGTGACCACGGAGCACTTCCACCCAGGACACCTCCTGGGTCTCAAAGGTATTTCAGCTCACCTGGACAGCTGAGGCAACTGTAGCTGATGGGACCTCATGTGAATCCCTCCCGTCACTGGCAGAGACCCAGGTGGCCGTGGGATACTGCAAAACTCTGGGATGAACTGCCTAGATTAATAACAATGAGGCCTCCAGTGGAGAGCAGGGAGTTCAGCGGGTGCTCTCCCAATCCTGGGAAGCCTTCCCCTCCAGCATAACAGAGGAGAAATACTTTGTTTTGTTTCCCCCCCCACACTAAGAGAGAATATCTCTATAAAGATATAATTCATTTGAGCAGTAGGAGTGACAAAAGTTGAAAGTTTCTCCTTAGCATTACATTCTGTCTCTCACTGTTGTGCAGCTGGGGGAGAGAAAGTCTCGTATCACACCTATTGCTAAAGGAGCCTTTCCAGCCAGGAGGTTGTGCTGGTCCATGGTTTTGAAATAAGAGAGCCCGGGCTTCACTCAGTACTCCCTAACCATAGCAGGGAAGGCAATGTTCCCGCAAAGCCATCCTGCCATCCTCAGGCCATGACATATAACCATGGAGCCGTGAGGAGACAGCATTTCCTCCCCAGACATTTATATACACTAGATAATTAGCCGTGTGATTTATTGGCTCATCAAGAAAACCAGACTTCCTCTTGACAAACCTGGGCTCACCAGTGCAGTGTTATTATTACTAACTCAGAAAATGTCTGCGATCTCTCCTCTGCCCTAAGCACATATCTACACGTCCATGGAGCCAGAGACTGAGCGCACGATGGAGTTTTACAACGAGGCGCGAGTCGACGGCCTCCAGAAGCACGTTGAAAATGCCCATGAGATGACCGACTACTTTGAAGGGCGGGATGACTGCCTGTACTTGCGGCACGTGGAGTTTGGCAAAAGAGTGAAGAAAATACAGATAGCTGGCACCAGAACTGACGTTAACCCTCGGCCTATAGTGGTACGGCCAAGACAGGAACAGAAAAAGAATCATCACTGTGATATTTATACTTTGCAAAACATATTGTTGAATGTTGTGGGTTCCTTCTCATGGGGCGTAGCCAAGGCAAAAGCCTAGATGAGAGGTCCAGGCTTTGCTCAGTTGCTGTGTCTTGCAGCTGCTTGTCTGACACAGAGCCACAGCATCCCCAGTCATCACAAATTGCACGGAGGAAGCTAGGCTGACTGCAGGAAAACAAGACTTGGAAACTGAGTCAGAGGGAAAGAATATAAAAGAACCCCTATAAACTGGCTATGATTTTTCCATCAAAATGTTCACAAGACTCAAAATTAGTCAAATGATTTTGTATTTGGACCCCAACCTAGTAACGTTTTGTGTTCCTGGTGAAATTCCCCATCTATCACCATGGCTTTGACTGCAGGCAGTAAGATGCTCCACGCTGGTAATCTACTTCTCCATCTAGTCAGATCTGATTTGGGAACAGGGCAATACCTGGCATGTGACAGTGTGGCTGACACAGAGAAGCCAAGGGCCAAGCCCTTGAGAGATGCCATTGCAGTCCAAACAGAAAACCTCATTTTTTACCTTATTTTTTTAAAACCTAGGTGTCTATAAACCTTTTGTTTTGTTTGTGTGTGTGTTTTCTAACTGGCTGCCATCTTCCTTTTCACCGCTTATTAGCAAATCAAGGAGTGTTTCCACAGAAACCCACAAAAGCCTGCTGATGAAGACGTGGCAGAGCGCATTTTTCTGATCGCAGAGGAAAGAATCAACCTGACTTACCACCTCAAGGATAAATACATCACTGCCTCAAAGAAGAACTTCCAAAAGGGAGCAGAGAGGGATAGGAAGGGAAACGAAATCATCATGACCCCAGAAATGTGCATCACATACCAGGTACAGAGAGAAACCACTACAGCTTGGAGCTTTTTTTTTTGGAGCAGGGGGACACGAACAGAAGGTGCAATGACAGGGATGGGACACGGCACACTGCACGCTCCATTCACCCTGCATCTGCTTCCCAGACAGCCTCTTGGCTGAGAATGTGAAGCCCCTTGGCGCTGCAGTAACAGGCAGGAGGTGGTTAGGCATGCAGGGCTTGGACTGGCATGTGAAAGGCTGAGCTCACCTTTCCAGGCTTGGTCTTCAGGCAGGTAGACACAGCCCCTGTGTTTGTGCAAGGTGCTGTTGCAGCAGCCGTTGGCTTCAGTCCTGCTGGTTCATTGTAGCGAAGCTGAAATTTCCTTTGCCTTTGTCAAACAAGAAATCACTCCTTGTGTCTCCTTCTGGTGTCACGGTCTCGCCTAAAGCTGCCACAGTTTACCCAGCAGATACAGACAAGATGCTGAGGTTTAATGCACTGATGATAAATAGAGAGCCTGAAAGATATTCCAAGCAAGTAGGACAGTCTTGCAAGGATGTCACTCCAACTAACATCTCTGATATAACTCAGCAACGAGGAACAGAATTTACCTGTAAGTTCTGCACTGAAGCTGCACAATTGCGCTTAGGAAAATCAGAAAGAGATTCCAAGTATGGGATTTTTCTTACTCATACTGTATAGGATTTATATATTATGCAAGTAATTTTTAATGTTTGTATTTTCCACTGGGGAGACTATGCAGAATGCCATTGTTAGGGTGCTGTCCTTTCATCTCTAACCCTGTAAAACTGATCCAAGCCAATGACAGCAGCATCAGCAAAGAAGTGTGGGGACATTGAAGCTGGCTGGCATTGCTGATGGATTCAAATTCTAGATGAAGCCTAATTAACTACTGACCCTGGGTCAGATGCTTCAGTGGTGTAATCCAGTGTCACTGCCCTGTCCGTAGCAGAACGAAGCTGATTTATATTATCAGAGCCCTTGGTCCCATGTATCCAGAGGCTCTTTCACCAGCCTGTCTCCTTCCAGGCAGGGTCCCCTGAGACGGACACAAAGCTGCTCCATCTGTACAAACTGCTGCAGAAGCTAATGGAGGAGGAGAAGCAGCTGAAGCACGAAATCTGGGAATCTGCCACTGAGGTAACGTGTCCAGCTCTCAGACTCGGGGGTGCAAACAGTTTCAGCTCAGTGGTCTTTGAAGCATTCCCGGTGTGAACTGTGAGAAGAATTCATGTGTCACAGAGCTGCCCTGCATGCTGAATTACAAAGCTTGCAACCAGCTCATCTGGTAGCTATGTCTTTAATATCTTTATGGGGAGTCACTTTCCAAATTGGGCTCTTACTTTTCATTCTCAGGTAGGGAGACAGTTTCAGAGAGTAACTAACACCCCAGAAGTGGGAGCAGCTAGAAATCCATCTGCCTGCGGATGAGACCAAAGAGAAATGATAGCTGAAGATGTATCTAATATAAATCTGGTTCTTGGGCACTTCTAGGTAGAATACCCATAACGTTGAAATGATCTTTTCTTTCTTTTTTTTTTTTTATAGGAGCAACTATAGGGAAATAAGTCATAGAACAGGTTGCTTGCACTGTTAATGACCCAATGACCTATGTAACAAATCCATATTTTCAGCATGGGTTGTAGTTACTTCACAATAAACTTATCCATTCTCAGAGATGAGGGCAAAGTTATTGGATTTGAAGATGTAAAAAAAAAAAAAAAAGATTTTGGGGAACACTTGAAGGAGCAGGAGAGGGAATGCACAGCAACATTAGCACAAAATATTACTAAAATTTAAGAACTAGGTTGCAAAAGTCCATTTTTCAAGCTTTGGAGGCTATAAACTACGTCTCCCCAAATTATCTTGCCCAGTTTCTCAGTCTTAATTTATAAACAAATTAAAGGTTCACAGTGCTTGTATTGCACATCCTATTGGGACAAAGAAATAAGCCAAGGCTGGCAGTGCAATTTCCAAACCACTGGCAAGGTTTGGAAGACAAGGTTTATAGAAACCTGGGTTTAAAAAAAAATAAAAACAAGGTAAAACCAGTGGCAAGATTCTGATCCAGAAGAGCTTTATTAATGAGCAATATCAAAAACTGTATTCAAAATGTCATATAGAATATCTTTTAAAATAAAAACCATTAACAGATTGATCTATCAGCAGAATATGAACATATTCATATAGATCTTTACATTTATCTGGTCTTTCATAAATATGCATACAGATATGAACTACATATAGAGATATAGCTCTTGTATATAGTTGTCCTGATAGCAAGTCAAGTATGTAGGAGTGTTGTCATTAAATGAGATTTTTTTTTTGTGATTTTGGGGACAGGTGCTAGAAATTCTGAAGATCCGTGAGGATGAAGAAGCAGACATCAAACTGACAGTTTCAATTTATGATACAGAGCGCAATGAAAAGAGAAGACAAGAGTATGAAGCTATGGTAAGCAGGGGTCATCGATCTCAGTATTTATTACACTGCATGAAGAAACCCAGAGTAAGCTTTTCTTTCTAAGGAATTCCTCTAAAAGCTTCTCACATTATTAAATATAGTGTGCCAAATGGAAGCAAGGGTAAAGGCAGCATAGCTTCAACTGCCCTTCTGTGAAAATATAACAAGGTCATGCTCTCACCTTCCAGCTTTCTGGGAAAAAATACAGAGAAAAAGAGTAAGTTTATTAGTAGTTTTTTTTTTTTTTTTAAGAAAATAACTATCTTGGTTTTGTTAATTATAGGGGTTATGGGAGGACTGTGATAACTGAATCCAAGCTGCACTGTTATAACTATAGTTCATTTTGTTAGGGAAAAGCACACTTCTTCATTTAACAGATTTAATCCACTATAGCTTATATCTTATCTTGATTTCCTTACTACTTGCATAAAATTGACTTTTTTTTCCAGGTAGGATTCCTGAATGATTTTTTGCAATTTTTCAAGGTCTCCAGAATGTTCTTTTAAATGATTTTGGACAGAGTTCTCCTCCAGAGAGAATTTAAAAAGGGCAGTAATAGGTTTTATATGACAAATACATGTGGCATGAAATAAAAATAGAGGGAAAGATCCAAGAAGCAGCTATTTGCCAACCTCCAGGTTAATGTCACTCCAACTATCTTGTCCTATCCCTTTGTGTCCAATGCTGCTGCATTTGCGAAGCCCTTCTCACATCTCCATGGAAAATATTTTCCGTGTAAGAATCATCTTCACAGTCAAGGAAAACAGGAGAGATGATAAAAAAAATACAGTAAAAAGTAAACTACGGAACAAAAAAACCTGTTGGGAAAGTGTTAATATGATAGAGCTAATGAAAAGCACTAGTTTTGATCAGATTGTAAGAAAAAGAAACATCCTTTTTTTCATAGGGGGTTATAAGTGTTTTGGCCTTTGCTTTTATTTTACTTTAGCACAGGATGTTTGGGCCACAAGTAAATGGGATCATGACTCTTTTCACTCCTTCCGCTGCAGGACAATTTAATGGAGGACGACCTCCTGGGACAAGAGGAGCAGGAGCTCGATTACCTGGCCCCTTTTCTACTTCAAATTGGCAACGTGGAGAAAATGAGCAAGTGGCAGGCCCAGCGCATCAAAGAGGACTGCCTGACGGATTTTAAGCAACGTCTCACTCACAAGGCCAACATCATCCATACTCACCTGCAAAAGGTACCCCCAGCCTCCCGCAGGGATGTGCTTCTGGCCTCTCTTTTGCTCTGGCAGGAGGGTCACCCATACTTCTTTATGAAAGAAAGCACGAAACAAAACTCCTTTCATGGGGTTAAGGACGCCATAAGCACGCCGTTGTATTTTTCTGCCTTTAGAGAGTGAAATCAGATCACAGAATAGCCCTAGGGTCAAATTCGGCCCCTGTTTGGAAAGAAATCAGATCACGGAATAGCCCTAGGGTCAAATTCGGCCCCTGTTTGGAAAAGAAGACGACTCTCATTTATGATTCCCTCCAGGCTTGGCTTCCTGAACCTGGAGCTGCTCTTTTGTGCAGCCTTGCTGCTCGCTGTTGCCCTGACTCCTTGTTGCTCATTGCCCCCCAGGAGGTAGAGGAGCTGCAGAAGAAGGATCGGTGGTATCAGGAAAACCAGAATCAGCTCAGCATGGAGGACGAAGCCGACTTCTTGGCCTACTGCTCTGAAACCATGTTCCGTATCCGGGTGCTGGCGTTAAGGCTCAAGAGGTAACAGGAAAGAGCGACAGATCCAATTCCATGTCTAGGGCTGCACGGGAGGTCGGCAACCAGCCCTCCCAGAAACTCAGCACTGATGGTATTCTGGCAACTGCTCCCTGCTGCTGGCCTGGTCTGCCATTCTCCCCTTCTCGTTTTAGGGAAAAACAGATGGCGCCACAGAAATACCTGGCCCTCGAAGAGAGGCTGCGCAAGGATCCTCGCCTCAGCGGGCACCTCGGCCATCCCTGACTCCTCCTTTATTCCTGCGCCGGACACTGGGAATCAGCCCTGACCTGAAAAAAAATACACACAGGTCTTCCCACTAGCCTCCAATAAATCATTTGCTGCTTAACTAATTAGCCCCTGCTAAAAGCCTTCCTGGGGATTCCTCTGGAATTTATTGGGACCCTCACTGCATAGAATATTAAAGCTAATTCTTCAGTGCTCATTTTTAGTATTGTATTTCCGAACAAGCTGTAAGAATATGTTAGTTTTCCTAGTGTCATTTTTCTGGATCTATGTTACTGCTACACTCTCTCCCTTTTCTGTCTTTTAAGGCGCACCCAGAGGCTTTAGCCTCTGCTTCAGACCTCGCTATGAAGTTACATGCTGTGCACTGGAGAGCTTTGCTTTTCTTCCACAAACTTGCTCCCTCACTGCTGATGCCAGGAGCAATTCGGGGAATATTTGGTTATTTTCCACTCCCACAATATTTTAATGAATTATAATCTTATTCCACACGTCGTGCAAAGATTTTCCACCTGGCAGCACCCAGCAAACATCTAAATTCCCTGATCTCATTTAGAGCTGTTAACTGTAAAACCCAGCAACAGCTAATACTCAAATTGATTAACTGGCATTTTAACATTTCCGTTATAGATGAGGCGAGCCAATTTTCTCATCTACATTTTATTAAAGTAAGCTGTATACAAAGGGTGACAGCACTGGGGTGGCCTGGATGCAATCCCTCTC
>JAVCKT010003391.1:0-10417 GCA_032273925.1 Rhynchotus rufescens | reverse complement strand
GGCGCGGCGCCGTGACGCGGCGCGCTATGAAAGGGCAGCGCGGCGGCGGCGGCGGCGCCAGTCGGTGGCGGCGGGCGGGCCGGGCGGCGCCTCCTCCTCCTCCTCCCTCTGCTCCTCCTCATCCGCCTCCTCCTCCTCCTGCTGTCGCCGGGCCGCGTGTCGGTGAGCGCGGGGCCGCGCGCGGGAAGGGGCTGCGGGAAGAAGGGGCGGTTGGCGCGCGCGGGAAGGGAAGGGCGCGCGCGCGGGAAGGGAAGGGCGCGCGCGGGAAGGATGCGCGCGCGCGCCGCGTTTGAACGGGCCGTTCGCCCGCCGCGGCCTAGCGCGGCCCGCGGGCCCCGTCTCAGGCCTCCTCGCTCCCGCAGGATGAAGAGCGCGTGGCGTCCCCTTCCCGCACCATGGAGCCCGTCCCGGCGCTGACCTTCTGCAGCCGCAGGAACTCTCGAAAAGACTTTCCCCTATGCACTGTATAGCAGGAACTCCTCTTGGTTCCTCGCCCTCCCCATCTCCGGCTTATTTAGCTTATTTAATTTTATAACGTTATTTATTATAGCCTCTGCATACCTCATATTTTGTTTACATATCTGAGCGGCAAGTGGATCGGAAACCACTAAAGGTAGGGCCATGGAGGGGACCGCCGTCGCGCCCGCCACGCTGGGCGAGCTGCTGCTGAGCACCGTGGAGCCCGTGGCCTCGGGAGGCCCCATGACGGCCTTCCTCTGGATGCTGATCTTGGGCTTCGTCATCGCCTTCGTGCTGGCCTTCTCCGTGGGCGCCAACGACGTGGCCAACTCCTTCGGCACGGCGGTGGGCTCGGGCGTCGTGACGCTGCGGCAGGCGTGCGTCCTGGCCAGCGTCTTTGAGACCGTGGGCTCCGTGCTGCTGGGAGCCAAGGTGAGCGAGACCATCCGCAAGGGGCTCATCGACGTGGAGATGTACAACTCGACGGCGGAGCTCCTCATGGCCGGCTCCATCAGTGCCATGTTTGGTGAGCCCCTGGGGCGCCCAGGGGGTGGGCTTGAGGGTCCCTGTGGTGGCAGCCGCTCTCTTACCGCGGGCTCCTGCTTCTCCTTTAGGATCGGCTGTGTGGCAGCTAGCGGCTTCGTTCTTGAAGCTCCCCATTTCTGGTACCCATTGCATTGTTGGGGCGACAATCGGCTTCTCGCTGGTGGCCAGAGGGCAGAAAGGTGTCAAGTGGTCAGAGCTGCTTAAAATTGGTAAGTCTCACTTTCCGATGGCTTTGGAAGCGGCATGAGCACCTGAGCGCGACATCCCCTGCATCCATCGTGGCCCAGGGCTTCCCCTTGCTGCTGCAGGGTACTAATCACACCTCTTCTCTCCTAGTGTTGTCCTGGTTCATCTCACCCCTCCTTTCTGGCATCATGTCTGCTATCCTGTTCTTCCTTGTCCGTAGGTTCATCCTTTGTAAGGTAAGGACGCACTAGCCGTGGGCTGCGTGTTCTGGCGGCTTGGGGCTCCCATGTCCTTGTAGGACCTGTCCAGGCTTCTCTTCTATCATACCGCTGGCTCCTCATCCAGGAGGAGCGGAGCGAAGTGTAGAATTTCCCATTAAACAGAGCCTAGGAAATGAGCTTTGACTTCCCTTGAACATCTGGGCTCGTCATCTCCAGCCCGGCCTAAGCAGAAACAGTTGGCGCTTCCAAGTAGCGAAGCAGCTCAGAAGTGATAAGATGGGAGCTGCTGGCCAGGCTGCACAGAAAGGCAGTTATTGACAGCAAAGGCTTAAAAACAGGAAGGCTGGAATTGTCCCTGGCACTGCGGAAATTGTGTGCTCACCACCCGGAGCAGCACATGTCCCCAAGCTCTGTTGTGTCAGTCCTATCCTGATTTCTAAGATTTTTTCAGTCCAGGCTTTACTGTTTTGAAGCCTTCAAAGCAAGAAGGCTCCAAGCACCTTTGTGGGTGCTGCTGGATGCCCTTTGTGGGAGTGCCAGGTAGTCTTGATCTGCTGTGAAGGAGCTGCTTTAGCCTAAATGCAGGGGAGGGAAGTGCTGCTTCCTCTATGCAGAGCGGGGTTCCTGCTGCAAACTGCCCGAGCTTGCTGGATATCTCCTGCTGAAAGCGCCAGGCAGCAGCAGCTGCCTCCCGTACAGCCTCTGCGGCTCCAAATGAATCAAAATCGCTCTGGCTGGGCTCCCTTCCCCTGTGTGGAGTGCACGCAGGCCTGGAGATGGAACTGAGCACCTGAAATACTTGCTGCGGAGGTGGCACCCCTAAATGTTCCCGTTCTGAAGTGATGAACCTGGAGCACGCTGCTGCTGCTGCTGGCCAGGGATTTTCAGCCAGCTGCCCAGAGGACTGAACTTTGGCATCTCTGCATAATCAGTTTGTTCTGCACAGTTGGGGTTAATGACTTAATTTATTTGGGGTCTTGGGTCTATTTGTGCTTAAGAGATGTGGAGATCTTATCGTGGTTGCTGCTACCTGGCAGCCTTTTGGAAGCGCTTTGGCGTCACTGCTGTCAGGAGTAACCTTGCATAACTGGCCTCTGGGAGCCGGGCTGCCGCTGACCGTGTCCCATTGTCCAGTGACTCTGGCACCGAGTCCGCGCCTGCTCCGGTTGCTCCGTCCTGCCGCTCTTTGGGAGCGCTCCATGTGTTTGTATCAACACTGGGCCCTCAATGCTGGGCAGCAACTGAGATTAAGGGCTCCCGCTGCTTGGGTGAGGGCCTCTGTGTGTGGCTAGGTGGCTGAATAAGCTGCTCATATGAGTAATGGACTTTCTTAATTAGCCAAAGTCAGCTGGAAGGAGGTAGAAGTGCTGTGACAAATGGTTTCATGTGAAAGTGCCCCGTGTTTCTTAAACCACACACACACAAAAGCACAGCTGAAGGCTTGGCAGCTCTGCAAGCTGAGTTAGTCTTTGGAAAAGCAAATCCTGGGCTTTAGAGGAGCCAGGATTCTGCTGCCTGCTGGTGAAGAGGAGCAGAGGAGTGTGCAGGAGCAGCCTGCTCACGTGCAGGACCTCGGCTCGCTGGTCGCCCGAGGCTTCCCAGGCTCTTCGTGTTTTAGTTGTTTGGTGTTTTGAGGCACTTGCCCAGGCACCTCTGGGGAAGAAGCAGCACCGAGATGCTCTTGGCTCTGTTCCTGCTCTGGGCAGTGGGGTGATCTGTTTCCTTCCCTCTCTGGAGCGAGCTGGGGAGACTCCCAGAGCGGCAGCTCCGCTGACCCCTCCGATGGGTTGGTCCCCAGTATAGGGCATGTAGTGGAGAAGCTGTATGGAGCCTTCTGGGCCTCTCCTAGAGCTGCTGCACGGTCCTTAAAGCAGCTCGTGGGAAACTGCGGTGTCCGAGGTCGGGATTCTTACGGCTTTGAACGCTGTTTTGCAGGCAGATCCTGTTCCCAATGGCTTGCGAGCGCTGCCCGTCTTCTATGCCTGTACCGTGGGGATCAACCTCTTCTCCATCATGTATAGCGGCGCACCTTGTAAGTACCTGCCAGAACACCTAAGCCTGAATATAAAAATTCTTTACAAAACCTCCATTAAATGCACGATTTACCCCTTTTTTGCTTTACAGGGCTGAAATCTCCTAGAAGGCGGCTGGCCTGTGCCCGTTACAGAAGGCTGCAGGCTAGCGAGCGCTGAGCTCTAGATCTAGCTAGGTGCCCACCCAAAGAGGCCTGCTCAAACTAAACCCCCAGACCTTTCTCCTTAGACCTCACAGGACTTGCAGTTAATGTGACTTCACCTTCCTTCTCTTAGCTGTGCTAAAACTCAGGCCCCCAGCTGCTCCCAAAGATTGTTTGAACTCCCCTGTTTTGGTTTTTTTTTTTTCTCCTGGTAGTGAGGCTAGGAGCGGAGCTGGAGCCGGGCACAGGAATTTTGTGGCCTTATGATTCACCTAGTCCCTAAGAATAACCTAATTATCCCTGAGACTTCCTGGCGCGAGGAGCTGGCGTCCTGCAGCTGTACTGAGTTGATGCTGCAGTTGGAAGTGTTTTGGGGACGCCAAATTGAAGTGTGTGCTTGGCTGCAGTGGAGAGGGAGCCTGGGCAGGACTAGGGAAGTGTCCCCTTGTCACGGGGGCCTGGCACACGGAGGTGGCTTTGCCCCGTGAGCAGGAGAGCCGCGGAGCTGGGCAGCGAGTGGCTGCAGAAAAACTCGAATTTCCATCAGTGAGGGCAGCTCAGCGGGAGTTGTTTTCAGTCTGAGCGGGTTTCCTGTTGTGGAACAGTGAAAGAGGTCACTGGGAGCTGGAGGTGGAGTGACAACAGTCAGTGTTGGCGTTTGGAGGGTTTTCTCTGTAAACAGTGACCGGAAGGCTTTCTGGAGGGATGTCAGCTTTCCTTGGGTCTCCGGCTTGCTCGGATGTGTGATCCAGCCTGGGAGCCTCCCTGAGATGAGGAGAAGGTGGGGGTGTATTGAGCGGTGCTGGGGCTCATTTGAGGCACAGCCATGGCTGCTTTACGAGTTTCCACCTCCCTAGAGAGATTGATATTTAACTTAGGCCCTAAATTGAAGGTGAAGCTCAGTGCTGCTCACTGTGGGGCTTGTTGCCTTCAGCAGGGCAGGCTTGTTTGCAAGCAAATAGCAGCTTACAGGTTAACTGAGTGTGTAAAGCAACTGTGGCGCAGCTGCATGAGAAGCAATAACTTGTGGCTGCAGCAGAAAATGCAGGTTTTGAGTCACGGCACCGTTTGGCTTCCCTGCAGCAGCCTGGATAATGAGAAGCTGCTGCTAAAAGTCACACTGCATGTGAGGATGCTCGTAAGTAGGTCACTTAACACCTTGGCTGCCTCCCCTGGGGAAGAGGCAGTTTGGGCTGAAGTTTCCAGTGGCTCACATAGCTGGGAAAAAAATAAAAAAAAATAAAAAAAATCCTCTTCCCAGAGCAGCTGGAAGAGTTAATGGAGACATCTGGCTCTGCAGTGGGAGCAGCTGAGGTCCTGCGCCTTGCTGTCCCCTGCTTGCTCCCAGCCTGGCGTGCTGGGCAATAGCACTGTCTGCTGCAGCAGCTTTGCTCATTTTGTCCTTTTTTTTTTTTCTTTTTTTGTTTGACATTGCAGCAAGGCAGGACACGAGGCCGCGCGCGTACCCGGAGCTGCGGCCGGGGCGAGCGCCCCGCTGGCTCCCTGCTAGGGCAGAACCCACAGCACTCGCTAATCGGGTTTGGCGCTGGGAGGGAGGGAAAGTGTCCGGACATGTGAAAGAGATTAGCTCGTGATGGGGAGCCTGCAAACTGGTGGGGCTTCTATGTGGGTTAAGCTCTTGGTTTCTGCGTGGTCAGCGGTGGATTTTCCTGGTATTCCCAGCGTTTCTCCCTGCCGTGGGGCTGGCGGATAACGTAGCTCAGGGTGCTGCAGCAGTTGGAGGCTTCGTGCTGGCTTCCTTGAGCTCAAGGGTAAAGTCATGCGTTGAGAGGGGCTGTTGCCCTGGGAGTTTCAAGATCCCTTGTTTTATTTCCTAGTGCTGGGCTTTGACAAACTTCCTCTCTGGGGTATCCTCCTAATTTCGGCGGGGAGTGCTGTTGTCTGTGCTCTCGTCGTCTGGTTCTTTGTATGTCCGAGAATGAAGAGGAAAATCGAACGTAAGTAGCTGCTGGGTCTCTGCTGCTCTGTGGGGAGGGGCAATGCTTTTGCTAACCGACTTCTTTACAGGGAGGGGAGGCAATCTCATTAGCCCAGGGCTGTTATTAGAAGGGTCACTTAGCTCACAGTTAGCACTTAAGCTGCTCTGCCAGCCCTGAGTCACTGGGTATTTTCCAGCCAGGCTGCTGGACCCTTGGTGCTGGTAGCAGCAGCACCTGCACGCTGCCGTTTTCCACCCCAAACGTCCCCTCCGAGCTGCTGCAGGGTGCCTGGCAGCCGAATCCTGCCTGTGCAGGCTGATCTCTCCTTGAACTGCGAGAGGTGCTGGGCAATAAATGCTGTTTCATACTGAGCATCCACCCCGCGCAGGGGAGGTAGGAGGTAACATGCCACTTAACCAGCGTGCAGGATTAAAGGTTACATACCTGCTGATCAATCTTTGGCTCGGCAGATGCAGATCACAAGTTTAAAGCTGTGTAATCTTATGAAATCCTTGCCCCGGAGCTGAAATATCTATTGAAAGGCATCCAAAGTAGCAGTCCCCAGCGCTGGCTTCCTCGCGGAGCTCTCCTGGAGCAGTGTGTGGTCTTGCATATCAATTGGGTGTGCAGGCTGAGGCATTTAAAGCACTGTAGATGAGGGGATAACGAGTGTCCTTGTCAAGCTTGTGTAACTGGGGTGTGACTAACAGCTTTATGGCCACCCTTGAAACTTTTCCAGTTGCTGGAGCTTCAGCTCCAGGCTGCAGGGAGGGCAGGATCAAACCCCGGGCACTGCAGGGCACCGGCTCTGCTGGGAAGCCCTGCAGAGGCTTTAGGCAAGGAGGGAGAGCTGAATCCTGCAGCCTCAGAGGCCTCAGCACTTGGACCAGCAGGAAAGCGCTCGTGTCCCCAAGGCCGAGGCGGTTCTTAGGTGCTGGATGACCTTGTGTTTTTCACCTGAAGGCAACAGGCTTCCCGGGAGAGGGGGAGTAACTGCCTTGGTTTCCAGCATCTGAAAATACTGGCTTGGCTCTTGTAGTGGGACAGGAAACCAGACCGCCCCAGTTGGGTTCCTGGGCTCGCCCTGGGTGCTGGGCCGAGCCGAGCACGGACGGTGGGGAGAAGCTGGGATGTTTACCAGGCCCTCCCGTCACCTCCGGGAGTCATAACCGCACGAGAGGCAGCTATTTGTGTCCTGCAGCTTGTGGCGGCAGCCGGGAACCGGGATGTAGCCCCGTGTGCCCGGAGATAACCACAACTCGTGATCGGCACGGGAGGAATCTCTGCCGTAGGAATAACAGGCAGCCCCCCCCAGTGTTGCTCACCACACCCCGCGTGGGGGTGTGGGGCCTAAAAATAGGAGGCGAGCTGGTTTATGGCAGCCTGTTGTGGAGCCTGTTGTTGCGCCGAGGTCGGGCGCGAGGGACGGGTAGTTTGCAGCTCCCTAGTTCCGACCTTGGGCAGCGCAGTGCCATGGATGTGGGCAGTGAGGGGAGCCGGCCCGGCCCCGGGGGCTCCGGCGCCCCGGTTGGGCTCGGGAGCGGGTTAATGGCAGCTGCCTCTTTCCAGGAGAGATTAAATCGAGCCCCTCGGAAAGCCCCCTGATGGAGAAGAGCAGCAGTTTGAAGGAAGATCACGAGGAGCCCAAGGCGCCCGTGGGCGATGCCAAGAGCCCCGTGGCTGACGTGGTGCTGGCGGCGCCGCCGCGGGCGGCCGTGGAGGAGAGGACGGTCTCCTTCAACCTGGGAGACCTGGAGGAGGCCCCGGAGCGCGAGAGGCTCCCCAGCCTTGACCTGAAGGAGACCAACGTTGACAGTGGTGAGTGGAGGCGTCTCCGGGGGTCGCGTGGTGTCCTCGTTTCCGTGCCCATTCCAGCAAAGCCGGGAGCTGAAAGCCCCCTTTTCCCGCAGGAGCCGTGCAGCTGCCCAACGGCAACCTCGTGCAGTTCAACCAGGCCGTGGGCCACCACATCAACTCCAGCGGGCAGTACCAGTACCACACGGTGCACAAGGACTCGGGCCTCTACAAGGAGCTGCTGCACAAGCTGCACCTCGCCAAGATGGGCGACTGCATGGGCGACTCGGGGGACAAGCCGCTGCGGCGCAACAACAGCTACACCTCGTACACCATGGCCATCTGCGGCATGCCCCTGGACTCCTTCCGCGCCAAGGAGGGCGAGCCCAAGGGCGAGGAGACGGAGAAGCTGACGTGGCCCGCGGCCGACACCAAGAAGAGGGTGCGCATGGACAGCTACACCAGCTACTGCAACGCGGTGGCCGACGCGCACCCGGCCGCCGACGTGGACCTCAACACGGCCCAGGTGGAGATGGGCAGCGGCGACAGGAAGGGCAGCAGCAACTCCCTGGAAGAGTGGCACGACCAGGACAAGCCGGAGGTGTCCCTGCTCTTCCAGTTCCTGCAGATCCTCACCGCCTGTTTTGGCTCCTTTGCTCACGGTGGCAACGATGTCAGGTGGGTCTGGGCGAGCTGGTGTCTTGGCTGACTGGCTCTGTGTCTGTGCGTGCGGTGCCACGTGTGAGCAGGGAGAAGGGAGACCGCTGGCCCTCTCGAACCGCTCTCCTCTTGCAGCAACGCCATCGGCCCCCTGGTTGCCCTCTACCTCGTCTACGAGACGGGCAACGTGACTACGAAGCAGGGGACCCCCATCTGGCTGCTGCTCTATGGAGGTGCCGGCATCTGCATCGGCTTGTGGGTCTGGGGCAGGAGAGTCATCCAGACCATGGGGAAGGACCTGACTCCCATCACGCCATCGAGGTGAGGGTCTCGCTGCCAGCGCCCTGCTGTGGGGCAGGGAGAACTCCCAGTGCATTAGAAACGGGCGCTTGGGTTTCCAAGGCGCTGGAGCTCAAGTTGGAAACGGTTCCAGTGCGTAGGAAACCCAAGTTGGAAACTCGGGTTGGAAGTGGTTGTCTGGAGGAGCCGGGGCAAGCAGGCACCGGGCCCCCTGGGACCTGTCCCAGCTTGCAGAGCCCCCTCTCTCCTCGTGCCCCTCTGTGTGACCGTCCTCGTCCCCTCCTTCCTCTCCCCTCAGCGGCTTCAGCATCGAGCTGGCGTCGGCGCTCACCGTGGTGATCGCCTCCAACGTGGGCCTCCCCATCAGCACCACGCACTGCAAGGTGAGCGGTGGCGGCGGCGCCCGCCCTCGTGCCCGGTGCCACCGGCGCTCCCGGAGCGCGGCGGGGACCGCGCTGGCCTCGCAGCTCCCCGCAGAGGCTCGGAGGCGAGAATCCCTGGGGAAGGTGTTGGGAGGCCACGCCAGCCGGAGGGAGCTCCTGGGGGCTGGGGGGACCCCCTGTGTCGCGCGGGGGGCTGCCCCCTTGGGGAAGGGGCTGCCCCCTTGGGGAAGGGGCTGCCCCCTTGGGGAAGGGGCTCCGTGGGCAGCGCCGCAGGCTCGTGCCGCCTCTCCCGCAGGTGGGCTCCGTGGTGTCCGTGGGCTGGCTGCGCTCCCGCAAGGCCGTCGACTGGCGCCTCTTCCGCAACATCTTCGTGGCCTGGTTCGTCACGGTGCCCATCTCGGGCCTCATCAGCGCCGCCATCATGGCCCTCTTCATGTTGGCCATGCCGGGCGCCTGAGGGGCCGCGGCCGCGCCGGCCCCGCTTCCGCAGCCTCCCCCTGCTCTAGCCTCCTCAGCCTCTCCTCCCTCCTATCTAGTGCTCTCACTGAATTACCTGTTTTGTTTTTTTTTTTTTTCTTTTTTTTTTTTTTAAATACCAATAAGGGAGACTTTGCCCTCCCGGCCCCGGTGGGCGCTGTGAGGAGCCGGCGCTCGGCCCACCCCGGGGTGCCCCCGGGTGCTGCGTAGCTGTAGAGTAGCGTGGGGGGGGAGGCTGCTTGTTATTCTCCAATTTAAACTCCTCCTAACGCCTCCACGACGACGCTCCTGCCGCGGTTCCTCCTCGAGCGCAGCCCGGCGCCGGTTCCTGCGTCCCGGCCTCCACGGCGCCTCTCCCGGCTTCAGCTTTGTCTCCATCGCCGGCGTGCGGAGCCGCCTCGCTCCCCTCCTGCTGCCGGGGTGTCACTGTTGGGGTGGGGGCGCCGGGGTCCCCCCGTCCCCGGCCGCGCTCGCTGCTACCTCGGGAATGACAATAAAGGTTTCCTTGTTGGGGCAGCGGTGCCGGCTCTGCTGGGGCCCCCGCGGCTGCGCGCCCCGATAGGCACCGATCAGGGGCACGTGTCCCGTGGCCATGTGCCTTATCAGCGCTGCACAGCCACCCCCCCCCTTGTCACCTGTGTCACTGCTTTCACTGCAGGCATGGCTCACATCCATGGGCGTGCAGAGCCCTGCTCGTGTCCCCCCAGGCCGGGTGCTGTCCCCAAGGTGCCGGGGCTGCCCCACGTTGCAGTCCCTGTCCCCTGCCTGGGCAGGTGGCCTCGAGGCCGGGCACCGGTGTCACTGCGGGGCAGGGGGTGACGCAAGAGCGCCTGGCGCTGTGCCCCATAGCGGGACAGGGGACAGGGGGCTGTGTTGCCCCCCCCCAGTCCCTGCCCCGGGAGGTGCCACCCCTTGCCGGGGGGGCTGGGCTGGGGACTGTCCCATGCCGGGGGGGGGGGGCTGCGTCCTGGGGAGCCTGGGGACAGCGGCCACGTGCGGAGGGGGCTGAGCCACGTGGGGATGTGACCCCCCACACACACTGTCCTTGTCCCAAGCCAGGGGACAGGGGGACCTGATCCCCCCCGCCCCCCTGCTTAATGATTAACTGGTGCTGCCCCCCCTCTGCCCGAGTGCAAACAGCGGGGGTGGGGGCCCCACGGCGGGGGGGCTGCAGTGCGGGGGGGGCCCTGGGCCAAGCGGGGACATTGGGGGGAGGTTGAGCCCCCTGCCCCATTTTGGGGGGCGGGGGGAGCGGCAGCCCCCGGGAGGGGGTAA
>JAVCKT010003390.1:2211-17038 GCA_032273925.1 Rhynchotus rufescens | reverse complement strand
CAGTGATAATTATCCCTTGAATCATTAATCTTCATTTACAGAAATTCCTATCAGCATATTGACATGATAAATTCTAATGACTTTGAAGGAGCCCCTACAATTTCATAGATCAATAATCTACATTTTAAAAAAATCTTTACTTTCCTATTGACTTAGTCATACTATGCATCAGTGGCACCAATTCTTAAACCCATGCTTTTTTTCTTTCCTTCTCTGAAGGCCATTATAAAAGAAAAAAAAAAAAAGGAATGATTATTAATGTGTGAAAAATTGCTTAATGAGCATGCTGCTCTTCAGACAGACTTCAGTAGTGGTATAAACATCTGATTTTGACAGGACCATCTCTAGGTTTGTTGAATTATTTCAAGTATATGTCACAGTTGAGAAATTTCAGGTCAGTAGCAAGAAAAGCGAAGGTCTAGGCAAGGCACGTGGGACCAGACTCCGAGGTCCAGGTTGAAGCTGCAGCCACCAAGTTTACCATCTGGAATTTTAGGTTAATTCTTTTTGGTGTCAGATGAGTCGTCAGTAAGTCTATCCTTCTCTCTGTTAAGAAGGAGGCACTTCTCTTTCCTTAGCTGATTGTTATAGGTAATAACCTTGTGAGTTGGCTTGTGTTGCTTTTCATGTGTTTGCCCTCTTGTATTCCCTTTGTCATGTCTTCTAAAAAGGAAAATGAATTTTGCCTTTCCATTTTTTTGGGAGGCTTTGGTTCGACAGTGATGGTGTCTTACTTCGGCAAGTGTGTCTATGAATCAGCCTGCAGAACTAGATACAGTTGCTGCAGCAGCTGTGTACAAGGAGGCAAATAAAGAATGGAATATCAATCTCCAAAAGGATGTTGCAAGGTTATGCATCTAAAAACTGATCTACCTCAAGGGTGGCTTTAACTGAAAGATTTTTACTTCAAGAAATCCATAAGGGCATTTTATTATCAGACTGATCTTGCTCCTCCTCACTAGCCTTTGGAAAACAAATAAGCCTCTGCAAATATATAGTGTTCACTGACAGAGATGGCAGGCAGACATCAGTTCAGCATCACTGCTTGTTTGCTATTTCTATCATAGGGAACATGAATTGATTTGGTGAACATTGTATCACAACACATTTGTAAGGTTTCAGATATAAGGAATGGAGAGAGAAATGCACTGACAGCCAGGTATAGACACTCTTCTTTAGACAAGAGGCTAGCATGAGATGCAGTTCTTAGCCAACAACTAAACAATCTCTCAGAATTAGGATTTCTCTGAGCTTTTTGTGATTATAAAAGAGTTTTCTTTTTGGCTTTCATAATGTCAGTGATCCAAATAAAATAACTAAGGGCAGTTTTGAATATAGTATAGTCTGCTTTCCAATTACATAATCCTTGCTGCATACACCTGCCTTTCCCAGCTGGCTTGCTGGGGCAGGAACAAGACTAAGATCAGTGCTGTGAGCTGGGACATAGCAAGTACGGCACATGCACCTGGAATCTGGGGGTGGGAGTGGGAATATGAACCTAGACACCCATTGTAGCTGTAACACGCTCCTGTTTTCAAGTGGCTATGAGGTGTTTTTTGACTTGGCTGGACCTTCATTTCTGGTTGTTTTTCTGATCACAAGATTTATTTTGTTTTGTGAGAAGAGTGCAAGCAAGATCAGCAAGACAGTCCTAAGACTAAGACCTAAGGAACTGGCTAAAAAAAAATCTTCATGGAACTGAGTTACAATTGCAATTTAATTATAATTACTGACTCTAGGCATCTGATTTTAGCCTGTATATAGTTGAAATAATACCTACCTTACAAGTATCTTTGAATGACTCATTATTTCAGGAAAACCATAAGAGATAAGGTCAGCTCTATCTGACCCTCTGGACTGTGGAATTGATTTGTTCTGAGGACAGTTAATACAGCACTTTGTTAAAAGGAATGGTAATGGCCTGTGTGCATTCCCTCACAGCTCTCATAAATGCTTCATGCACAAGGGCCAAGACTCACTGCTGAGTTAGAAGAGCTTCTTAGGCGGCTTAATGCCTTAGTTCTACCATCCTCATTGCTCCTTTGCAACACTAGAGTAGCACAAGAGACTGGAGGCATGCTAGTGAATCTTGTGGAGTGCTTTGGAAACTGTCAGAGCTGTGAACTAGGCTTTTAAATTAGTTGATCCTTTGAATTTTCTCCTAGCCAAACTTAACTTCTTATTGTTATCCTCTGACTGACATTCATCTAGCCACTTATGGGTAACCCTATTGCTATGCATGTGCTTCCATGTTCAGTACGGATATTATTTAATATCTAATGCCAGTTTGTACTCCCTGGGCAAAACCTTATCGTCAGAAGTATCTCTTGTACCTTACAAGCATGGATAAATGTACCTTAGATGTTTAATAAAGATGATACCTAAGTGGAGAAGCTTCTCAGTGCTGATGAATAGTTCTGATTATTTGTCTTCCTGATTTGCTGTTTGCTGTATATTTTAAATCTGAAGCAGCAGAGTGGAAGAATGATTGTTTGCCTCATGCTGACTGTTATTGCAGTCCAAATGAAACCGTCTTGAGTGAGCTGGGAGAAAGCCTCCTGAGGGCATGTTTGCTCAGGTAGAAAGGGAGAGAGACCAGTTTGCAAGAAGCCTACAGCAAGAGCAAAGACAGTGAGAGACTGCTGTGAAGATCAATGATCAGAGAAAAAGCTGAGCTTAGGAAGTGATGAAAGAGAAGGGGGTCTTAAGGAGCCAGAGGTGAAGTGCATGGGGTTGCTGGTCTGAGGGTAGCCTTGCCTGGAAGAGACCATCCCATATGCTCACAGAGGGCAGATTTGTTGACAAGTTCTTTTATTTTCTTTTATTTTTATTCAGCTTTGTTCTGCACTACTGAGTTTTCTCTGTTTTAAAATATACTTTTGTATAGTTTATATAATAATGACTTTGCATTCAAAATCCTGCTGAAGTTTGGCCTGTACCTTTGTCTTTTTTTTTTTTTTTTGATATATTTTTTATTGCATAGTATACAGCATAGAGAACAAATAAAGAGTATTTGCATTAAATGTTAAAACCAATAATTGGTTCTTGATGCACAGAACAGAAGCCAAATCAAGTAAATCCCTGCTTCCAAACAAGTGGTTTAACCACTAGATAACCACAGACTCCCTCTGATTTGTCTTCATCTTTGAAGGAATCCTCCTGGGGGAAATGCTATCCTTTGGAGATGACTCAATTGCAGTTTGAACCTCTCTGAGCTCAAGCAGACATCGAAAAAGAATCTCCCACTTCCAAATGTGCCCCAATATAAAAGGTTGGCAGCACCAGTACTGCTTCTTCATCAATTTGAGCTTTTCTATAAAGTGTCTTTACCATAGCATTATAAATGGTAAATTTTATCTGTCCAAGATGGATCTGCTGGATGCTGAAAGCATGTCCAAGCACTCTGCCCATTTCCAAGTTCTTGTCAAGTAGGAGAAAATCATCTAACACTTGAGATGAAGTTGCAAACAAGTAGAGAAAGGTGTGTGGATACTTTAGGAGGTACCAGGTGAAACTGGCGGAACTCTGTGGGGTTTGTCGAAATATTAGATCTGTTCCTCTCCTGTTGGCCTACCAGTTTTGCTTCTTCAAAACCTTTTGTCATATTTGCTGCCTGCCTTCAAACATGGATAATCTTATCTCTTGTGAAAGTTTGTCCCAGAGGTAGAGTCTCTTAAATGAGAAAGCTTTGTCTGCAGCTTTCACAAACTTAATTCTGGTGTAATTAATGTTTAAATATAGAAACAAAGGAATACGATAGTAATTTTACCAGGCATGGGGAAGAAAGCTATTAGATGTTGTTATCTAGCTTCAGCATTAATTGAAAGTTTCAGTTATATCAGGATCAGAACCTGATCCCAAAATTGCCATTTGCTTGAAGATAATTTGAAACACAGCCAGTCAAACACTTTCATATCAGTATCTGTCACTGCAATCTAAAATGTTAATACAGTATCTGTTAGCATTCAGTAGATAAGGCTTTTTGGCCTTCTGCCAGTCTATAAAATATATATATTCTCTCCTATTTCCACGATGCCAGTAGCCATGATGGACATCAATGGGGCATGGGTAAAACCTGGAGAACAGCAGAGTTTAGCCAATCCTCTGCCTTGATAATTTACTCCATTAGAGTAAATGGCTGTCTTGATATTTTGCACACCTGTTGCCATTGCCACCACTAAACTTGCTGTCTGGAAGACAGCCATGGAGGGAAAAGGTGGACAGTTGCAGTAAGACACCATATGTTTTCCTGTATCCTGATCAATTAAAAATATTTGTCAAAAATTACAGTTTCTTGAGGTTTTTCTAGGACAAATAAAAAAAGAATTGCAAAAATACTGTTTATTTTGGGCCTGATCCTGTATTCCAAGTGTCAAATTTTTATTATACTTCCATGAACACCTCTTCCTTATAGGAAGTATTCATAAAAGGACCTCTTCGTATAAAAGGATTTCTTCTGTATACATTCAGAATTTATTTTGCAGTGGACAAACTGATGATAGCGTAAAAGACTATAATCTTGTAAAAGCTATATTCCTAGATTATAGGTAGAAATACCAGACTTTTTAACATTTTGCAGTGCTTTCATGTATTAATAATGTTATTTGCCCTTAATTAACTTGCTCACCTGTCAGTAATAACAAATTCTTTAGCTGATATCCATTTTGAAAGATGGAGCTTTCCCTTGCCTTTTGTTCAAAAAAATATTTATGAGATGTTAGGCCTGAAGAAGCGTGGAGCTGTGTTTGTCCTGTCATTGCTTCTTCTCAGCATGACTAAACATATTGGCAGGTCTTTGATTTTGGAATAAGATCTACTTTTCCATTTTCATAATTTTTGCTTTAAAATTTCTGCTGTTGATTTGTTATATGTTCTGAGTAATGCATTCAATTAGATTCCTTCATTCTTAAACCTTAGAAAAGAGAGTGCTTATGTTAGAAAGACACAATTTGAAATAAACCCATAAAAAAAATATGAAAAGTTTTTCAGACCTCTAGGTAGTTGTCCTCATTGATTTTGTATTGTTTTAGTGGAACTACTATCTTGAAACTGATGATCAGAATTGTTCCTATTGTTTCTTTATCTTATTACATGCTAAATTGATATGGAACATTAAATTGAATTAATATTAATTACTATTGGAATTCATGTTGTTTGCATTTCCAGACTGAAAATATTATTTCTCTAGGCTGACAGTTATACTATATACATACTATAATTTTATCATTTGCCTAAATGTGTATCCTGTCATTGATAATGTCTCAAATCAGCCTTTCCTTAAAGTAGAAAAGGAAGGAGATCAATGTTAGATGCAGCTGTGATCAGGACCAAAGAAAACAAGGAAGAGCAGCATTCTTTAATGACTCAGATACCTCTGCCCTGTGGCTGTGCTGCAGCACACTGTGCTCATGGGGTTGCTACAGGTGCCTGTAAACCTTCCCCAGCCCCTTGCCCCTGCCTAAAGTGCCAAAGACATGTTCTCAAACAGCTGTTTTGGGGAATAGTAGAAAGGAGCATGGTCCATTAGGTGCTTTTGGTTTAGGATTTATACATTTTTTTTTCCTGAACCAAAGCTTTTAATTACCTTTGTGGGTGCAGGGGGAGGACAGTTTCAGCATTTTAATGCTCCCTGAGATGATCTTCATTGTAGTGGAGATTCATGAATAGGTTGCACCTGTTCTGAAAATCAGGGGTAAGGTGTGAGCCCAAGCTGCACAAGCCAGCAGCTCCAAAACAGCAGTGCCTGCCTGTGTGCATGCACATATGCATACATATGCATGCAAAGTTATGGGGGACTTGGATGAAAGAGAGAAATGTAAAGTCATCACTGATGAAATAGCTTGCTGTGAATCTTTTCAGCATTGTTAAATGCTTATTGTTTATTTATAGGAGCTTTACAAAATACTGGGTGCTTTTCAAGCATAACTGAAGACTCAAGGGATTTTTCACAACATCTGGCTTAGGCATCTCACTTGGGTGCTCTGAAACACCCTTCAGAACTCCTTTATTTCACAGAATGGAAATTAAGGCACCTCAGGTCTGAACTGCATCTCAGATTCCCCAAAGTATGTAATGTGGATTCTTGCCTAAATTCGTATACCAAAGTGCCTGCAAACTATTGAGAATATTTTGGAATTTCATTCTCCTGTTCCAGAGTCATAATGCCCAAGTAAAACTGTAAAGTTCTTATCTTACTGCTGCTCTTCAAATGGAATCTAATGCTGCATTTCAGAAGTCAATAGAATTTGGTCTGTGGTAGATTTATTTATATCTGTATATAATTTCTGCAAATGCCATTTTATTTTGAAAAAAATAAATTTTTTTATTTGTGAAAAAAAGTTTTGGGTGTAAAGTCTGGATTTGGTACTTTTGTTCCTTACTTCTGTGTTGAACTAAAATACATAGAAACTGTCAAGAAGAAGAACTGAAATTTAGAGAGCAATGGTGCTGCAATTCTAACCTTCCAATTAAAGCATGGAAATACTTTTTGCAAAAAGAGATGACTGCGACCAAGAAAAATTCACTTGTTCACATAGACAGGAATAGAGCTATGGAGTACCTAGTGGAGAGGTAGACTGGCTTGGGAGTTATATGACAGCAGGCAGCAAAATCATAAAAAAGGAGTCTGCTTTGTGTAGCCTTCTTTTACCAGGCAGAGCAAGAATTCTCGCTGTAGCAAAGAGGAGGCTGAGGCAGGAGCTGCCAAGTCTGTCTTGTTCTTTTTTTTCCCTATAGATTTGTATAACTCTTGTACTCAAATTGTTCTCAAGTAAATGCAATAGACTTAGGATTCCTTTTGCAAAATGCTTCTGGCTTCAATATCAAGTGTCCTTGAATGACTGAAACATAAAGCTGAATGCGTGGGATATTCAGGGAGATGCAAAGCTGCGGAAAGGCTATACCTGGAAAAAATTCTCTTAAGACCAACACTAATATTGAGTGCAATGTTCCAAGGTTATTTTCAGCTCCAGATTATTCAAACTGGTTCAGCTGAGTCTGTGCTCCAGGAATAGGTGTGAGGTGAGATCTGGGGCTTGCAGGAGGTTGGCTGAGTTGCAGGGGGCCTCAGAGTTATCCTGGATCCTGAATTTGAACCCAGGTCTACAGGTCTTTGTATTAGAAAGGGGAGCAGGGACAGATCAGTTAAGCCTTTGATACAATCTCAGTGAAAAGCATAACTCATAGAAAAGACTGAAAACAACATCATTCATTCAATGAGCTGTCCAGCTAAGGAAATCCAAACATAAATTAAAAAAAAAAAAAAAAAAAAGGCAGATCCTATTGTGGTTCTGAGGAACAAAATGCAAGGATTTTAGGGTTAAATTTTTATTTAAGCCTTTGCTTGGTTTGCTTACACTGTGCATTTACCACCAATAGACTACGAGGGCAAAACTTCTCTTAGAGGCAGTGGCATGTTTCAGATTAACTGTGGCAGCTTTGTGAAATGGAACCCAGAAGGTGTGCTAAATGCTAGGCACCATACAGTGAAAAGTAAATATATTTTGAATGAATGAATATTGAGAACTTAAGGCATCTAGAGGAAATGGGAAATTTGGATTCTTAATTGTATCATTCACCCAAGAACATCTGCCAGAGATATTAAGAGCAAATATAACTATATCTGAGAGAGTATATAAGCTTAGAAGGAAGGAGGAAGGATAATACTGTGCCATCTTGTCACCCTGTGGCACACTGTGCATATGAAGGCTGTGTAAATCTCTCTTCTCCTTCTAGTTTTGGTTCAGAAACACTTTAGGAAAATAAAAGGACATTGTCCATGCCTATATTTCCTTTTTCAGATTTCTACAGCTTGGGGAAATCCAGACAATCCAGCCTCATGGCCATTCCTATAGCAATGTGCCGTATGTTAGGGCAGAAGATGGGATGGAGACAACTAAAAGGTTCTTACTGAGGAACTAGGGAGATTCTTGGTAAGCCAGTGCATTAACACAATGTTAACCAGCCTTATCTCATGTCTTTCTTGCCTATCTCATTTTTATTTTACATTGTAAAACTTGGAGACTTAGTTTTCTGATAAGTGATATAAGGTCATATTTCCTACCCTCTTTCCATTGCATTCTTGTCATTCTTTTTTTTTCCCCTTTGCTTATTCTAAAAGCAGCTTATGCAGGGGAAAAATACCACTCATCTATCAAAAGTTAAATAGATCCACTGTACTTTACAAACCTAAAATAAAACCTACATTTTAGAGAAAAAGAATTTTTGAACTGGTGTCATTTTTAATTTTCTTTTAAAAAATAAATACCAGCAGGACCAGTGCATATTATTGCCTGTAAAAATGCCATATTTTAGAACAGCTGTTCTTTAGTTAAACAAGTGCCAAATAAATGTTCAGAATCAGTCAGCTATTTTTGGACATAGCAAAACACATTTATTATTATTATTATTATTATTATTATTTGGAATTTGCCTTTAATAGAATATCAATGATTTATGTCTATTTAAAATTTGAGTTCATAGAAGAAAGTTAGAGGAAAACTCAATTACAGTAGTCTGGAGGGAATATGCAAATAATCTTTTTAAATCATACTCTTATTATTTCTATTTCATGTGTTTTATGATAGGGCAAATTTTATCCTCTTTATTTCATCTTTCTGAAATATGCAATGGTAATCTGTTGGGTACTATTGACAGTAAATGGTGAAAGTGCTTCTAAAAATAATGAATTTGCTTAAACAAATTCCTTCCTCAAGTTGAGTTCTCATCTCTCACTTCAGACATAACTCAATCTAATTATTATTATTTAACTTGAATATACAATAACTCTTGTAAAGAACTCACATTTAAGGTTACCATGAGAATTTACTCCCGAGTTAAACATTAGTAGAATGTAAAAAAAAAAAAAAACGTAAAAATAAACCCACTTATCAGCCTGATTTTGGCTACCTAGAGAAGCTTTTCCCAAAAATCTGTTCTATTGTCTGAACAGATCTGTGGGAGTGATTTTAACCTCATTTGCTCTCCTGCTTGGTGCTAGGAATACAATAGTGCAATGACCTGCACTAAAAAATAAGGGAAATGGCCAGATTATGGCTCATCCTAAATATAGTCATTGTAGCCTGTAGAAGGGTAGTTTTAAACTATGAAATATCATTCAATATCTCCTAATTGTGATTATCTGCAGGCAGAAATCTCAACAGTTTTTAATGAAGTTATTATATTTGTTATTTCTTTGTGAAAAAAAATCTTCTAGTTTTGTGCTTAGAAAGAACAATAATTAAAGAGATGGGAAACATGAGATTTGTTTCTTACAGAAAAGCTTCAGAAAATATTTGGGACCTTTTCTATGTCTCTTAAATAAAGTGAATTTTCTACTAAGTAGTGTTATATTTTAAATCCAAAAACCTGTCTGAGTTGTCTAAGTTTCAACATTTTGTTTTTCTTCTTTGAAGGAGAAAGATCACTGGATAGAGAGAGCTTTGAAAAGCAGTCTAGATATGCTGCTGCCCTAACAGGCAGCATTTTCAAAGTCCCTGAAATAATAGCTAGGGGAGTGTTTCTTCAGAAAGCCCTTTGCATATTCCTTGGCCTTTAGTGCTCTGTTTGACCCTGAATGTCACCCCTCTGCTGAGCCCTGGCAAACGTGTGGGATCTTACAACTCAGCTTTCCAGCGAAGGAAGAGTCCGTGGATATATGTTCTGACTTATTTTAGTTATACACATCCACCACGGGCAGATAAACGACCACACGTAGCAGTGACCTGTTAGGCATGGTTTAGTACTGTGTTCTCATGGGGTCAGTCTCCCAAAAGAAAGTACGAACCAGAGACTAAGTGAGGAGCAAATGCACATCTCTGCTGATGTAACCCTTCCTTTTAGGGATTTGCTCCACAACAGATCAAACCCAGGTTTGATCCAGTCTTCTTTGCCCAAAGTTGGCTGTAACGACTCATCTGTTCTCCCTATAGACTCAAGAGAGGACCGTGAGCCGAGGATGGTTCTGCCTGTCCCCAAACAGGTCACTAGCTTTGGAGGGCTGTGTTACTTTCCGGGAGTGCTTCTCTCTCTGCCCCTGCATTGATTGCACGGGAATGACTGATGAGATTAGATGTCAAAGCTGCAGATGTCCCAGCTGTGATGACAAGCACAAAAGCATTTCTCTGTGTTTTTGTAAAGCATGGAGGAAGCTTTGCTTTCTTGTAGATGCTATATTGAAATAATAAAAGACAGTTTAAGGAATCAGAAAGTGAAAAAAGCAAATTGTATTGATGTGTTTAAGCTTTGACTCCTTTCACTCTTTCTTACATGCCTGTGATTGTATACACATGTATGTATGCATATATGTAATACCTGATTAAAAAAAAAGGCAGGATTAAACACTAACAGTGTTTTTGCAGGTTTGCAGAGGGTCTTGCTTTTGAGGGTCTGAACCTGGCTTGTGCTTTTGACAAATTTGGTGTCTGTTCATTCATGCTCATGTAATATGGGTATTGTAATAAAAAAATGCGGGAAGGAACTGTGACTGAGCATATCTCTCCCTTGAAGAGGTGATACAGAATATCAGACGTGATCAGCTAATTTTCATATTCTGCAGGATATTTACAAAACTAATCATCCAGAAGAAGAGCAGTCATTAACCATAAATATCGGAGTAATTCTGTGTAAAGTAAGAGATAACGCAGAGTGCCTGTATTTATTTCAATGTTGTGGGTTTTGCTCCTCAGAAGGAGTTCCCAGGTGTAATTCAAATTGTAGGCAGTGCAGTACTTTGACATAAAGGAATAGCTGCAGTAGCAAGGCTGTCCCACTGGAGTCTGGAAAGGTTAGCTCTCTCTGGCTGCATATGCAGTTCCTGCTTTCCCCATGTTTTTATTTTGTTCTACAGTGCTCTGCTAACTGCAGATGCACCTGGAGGGTATGTGCTAAGATTATTCTCAAGATTTCACTGACTTGTGCCCTCGGCAAAGATAAAACTCCCACTGGACTTGTGCATGCAATCAGACAAGGTATCTCATGGATGATGTTCTGTCAAATCCTACAGTGCATCCTTTAGAAGTGCTCAGCTTCTTAAGGTGGTGAGTCAGAGGGGAAGGCAGTTCTTTTTTTGTGACAGCCTTCCCCACACTCTGGAAGACTGTGCTTAGCTCCCTTCAGAGCATATCAATGCTATAGACCAGGACAGTTGTTTAGCACTCATCTATTATTTTTTCTGATGTAGATATAAGGACTAAAGCAGTAAAAATACTGGCTATGAGTCAGTATGGGTATGCCTAAAAAACTATGGATAATCAGTTCGTTCCTCAAAGCAGCTTGATCTAACCTTGAAAAGAGACTATGAGTATTTATAAATGACCATCTCTTCTGTTGTCATATGGCATGTTATTAGGCACTGTAAGACATATGCACTGCACTGTATATACCATACATGACTTTCAGCTTCGTACTCGGGCCTTTGAAAGAGTTATATGTTAACTAGCCCATAGATGATAATTACTTATTGAACTACTGCTCTTCCAATTATTTAAATCAACTTCAAACTGTTCAAAGTGACCTGAGACTTGAAGTTTTGAGTTTCTGATACTGACCTTTACGGTGAAAATTCTATAGTAAAGCACCAAAAAAAATCAAAGATACAAATATATAGAGTTAGTATACAGAAAGTATCCTTTTATGTGCAAATGGTAATTTGTTTATACATTAAGTGCTTCCTTGCAAATTTGACCATTTTGTTTTCCTTAGAATTTTTGAAATTACTACATCAGAGTCCATCCTTCTCATTTTTCTCGTCATCTCTTCATAGTGGTAAAAATATGTTGGAGGATTACAGGCACCTTTTAGTTTTTCCCTTTGCCACAAGCAGCCTCTGTGACATTGACACCTTGGAGGGTTCCTCGTTTCCAGTCTTTGCATTGCACAGGGTCTAGTGAGACACAAAGCATCCAGGGTGCTGGGCCATGATGATGACCTGCCTAGCTTGAAGGATGATACCTGCCTAGCTTGAAGGTGGTGCCTTCACCATGCAGGTAGATCCTCTGCTTTCTCTTTCCTCAGTAGCTGCCTGGACATGCTTGGTGCCAGGCTTATTCCTTGGGAGAGCAGCAAGCAGTGGGAGGCACAGGCTGGCCTGGCATGGCCTCTCGCATACATCTCAGCTTGACAAGGTCTCTAGGTATACAAGATGCTGTAGAAATAGAGAGTAAAATAACAAGTATGAACCAATGTCATCATTCTGTCAAAAAAACAAAGCAAAACTGTACAACTATAATTTCTTTCTCAATATCTTAGTTTTTAATAGGTTTCCCTTGAAGGTGTGGATTACTTAAGACGCTTTCACTACCTGATCATTTTTGTAAAGTGGGCTTATGGAGTCCTGGGCATTGTGATATTTTTTGCAGTTTCTGACTTCAGATAGCAATGACAGTGATAGTTACTTTTTTCTATCAACAGCTTCTATTAACCAGGTTTCCTTCAGAAACAAGTGCCAAGGAATCTTCTAGGAGCGTCTTAAAATACACTAGTTCAGCAAGCAGAGATATCTGAAAATACTAGATACTACAGATGCTTGAGGAAAAATACACGTTGCACGTTCCTGAATGGTTCTCCTGACAGTTTCTCCTCTTTTATTTCGCCTGTTGAAAAGTGCTTGCTTTTTCTCCTTCTTGAAGAATAGCCAGTTTCTTCCCAGGCCATCCAGTTCATAGACTCTGTCTACAGATACTTATTGATTCATCATGCCTATGACTTAGAGACTTGCTATTTATATGGAATCAATAATGTAGAGGGAAGGTGGTGGCAGGGGAGCTCATTCTAAAAGAGGGGATTTCACAGGACTAGCCTTGTTAGCAGTTTTATTTTAAAGGCCTGAGTTAAGTTCCTCCCCTGACTCTGCACTTCAAAGAGCTTGCCTGGGGCTTGACAGAAAGAAGCTGAAACTTAAAATTAAGATCTTTCTTTCAGATGGTGAACTGTGCACTGGAATGTCCTACAAAGTTTCTCTTAACACATTTGGGGAAGTCTGAAGAGCTGTAGGGAACTCCTAGAAGTTAGGAGTGGGAAAGGAAAAGAAAAATAAAGTGTTAATATAGTTTTTATCAATGCACTTATCAATGCAATATAGTTTTTATATATGCACTTGCAGTTCTTGGGAAGACGATTTCGAGGCAGATATTTGATATATTTTGGTTTAATTGACAGACTAAGTGGAAATGCATTATAGAGCTGTAGAAATGGTATGTGATGTACTGGAAAATGCATTATAGCATTAAAAAAGCTTTAAATTAGTTCAGATATATTATTCTACTTAGCTATGAAAATAGATAAAGCAAAGCAAAACAAAGCCAAGCGAACCTAAAGGAAAAAAATTGGTGCATTGACTAAAGCTCTGCCTGTGAAAAACAAGCAAGCAAGCAGCAAGCAACAACAAAAAAAGTGTTTTTTCTACTTTTCTGTATAAAAGACAGATGTTCTTTGGGTCTGTATTATGAATTTTATGTTTTGAAGAATTCTACAGAATAGGACTCATTAAGTTAGTAGGATATTCATATGTCCAGCTTGACCTCATTGGGTTGTATAAGGTCATAAGTGGGTTGTATAAGGTCATCATTAAAGTCCCAAAGTGCTTCTGACACAGATTGTATTCTGCATTTAATCAGCGTAATTGTTCTTCAATACAGATGTCGCCTGTTTAAACAGCTGACGTCCAGGTACATCCTTAGAAAAAGTCTATGTGCTGATGACTTTGAAAGATGCTACTTTCTTTCTATTCTTCTTTTCTTCTGGAATTTATTAAAGACATGCAAAATAAATTTGGGAGACTACTGATCTTCTAACCTTGGAGAATCGTAGGAGGGGTTAACAAAAGGTGCAAAACATCTTTCATAAAAGGAAAAGGCATTAAAATGGTACTCAAATTCCTTGTAATACTCAGGTTCTTAAATGTGAATTAAACTTCAAATGCTGAGGTATATTATCTAAATACCTTAATTGTGGAAACAGGATCACAAATAAGGGACTATTTGTGTGTTGAGATGGGAAAGAAAAAAACACAGGGTCCCTGTTGTATCTTTCCTCAAGGAAACCACAGTTACTCTTCCCTAGTTGCTCACCTTTAGTCTGCTGAGGTGATTGAGCTACTTTCTGATAAGCATGAGAACCCTGGAAGCTGATCGAAAGCACTGTTGAATTTACCCCTCCATCTTGTTATACAAAAACTATTTTATACAGACCCCCATACAGAGCACTTTTCTTAAGATGTTACTTCAGGTGAGGGCTATGTGCCAGGGATTCATTCAGATATATGGGGATGGAGGGAAGCTTTATTTTTTTTCTGATGCATGACTGAAATCATGCTAATTTGCCATCTAGTAAAATGTGCCCTAAACATTTTGGGTCAGCTGGAAAGAAAAGGAGATTGATGATGAGAGTCATCTAAGGAAACAGGGGAAACATATTTCCTGTAAACTCTGTAAACTACAAGCTTCATAAGCACTGAAACAGAGGGAAAAAATGCAGATTTTTTTTGGTAGTCTGCCTCATGCTGAAGACTGCTCAGAGACATGTGCTACTGCTTCTTGCTGAGCTGAAATATTTGGCAGAAGGCCCATAGAGGGAATAAGAGAGAATAAAAAAACTTTGTGCCAAATGTTCTTTTGAGTGCCTGAGAGCTGGATTAGTCTTTTTTTTCTCTGTAAAATCATATAATTAGTAATCTCAAACCCCAGACTGTTAATTTGGAAAATTTCTGTACATTTTACTGTATCGTTTGCTTAACATGTTTGATAACAACCTTGGAGATACTGAGGCTTTTGACTTCATGTAATATTTATGAGCCATGTTTCACCCTGAGTGTTGAAGCCACTTCTACATG
>JAVCKT010003389.1:0-16047 GCA_032273925.1 Rhynchotus rufescens | reverse complement strand
CTGCGCACACTGCCAGCCCCACCCAGAGCAGCTTGCTTAGGGCTTGTCTTAGTATCTACTAGATATTAAACACTTTTAGTCTTAACATCATTCTAACATAATTTAAAAAATTATTTTAAAGTATTCCCTTTGACATTTTAAGTTCCTCTTCATACAGTTTCAGTTTTATGTTGAAGGGGGAATCACTGCAGATTGCTCTGTCTCTCTGGAATATTTAGCTAATAGCACTGTCGTTAAAAATGAAGTTGTCTCTGTTCTGCAGCTACAGCCTTTCATGTGAGATTGAGGCAGCTGCTGACACTAGCACCACATCCCCGAAGCCTCGGAAGAGCATGGTGAAGAGGCTCAGCCTGTGAGTATCCAGAGCTAGCGGCATTCGGGGTGTTACTGTGACCTGAACAGATCAAACAAGTAATTTCACCAGCTGAGAAACTTAGCCAGGAATTCAGACCATTGTAATACTTTAAAGAGACACTGTCAGCATTCACACTGCTCTCTGAAACTGTCTTTTCCATTGTGATAAGTAATCATCATAAAGATTGCTAATGATGAAAGATATTAGAGAAAACAAACCTTCTAAGGGTGCTGGGAAAAGGAGCAATCTTTAGTGCTGAATTAGAAATTTAACATGATATTGTGTAAAAATTTCCTCAAATGCAAAACAGAGTAAATGAAAATAAAAGTTGGGCCTGTAATTATAGTCTAATTTGCTATACACATGTAAAAATTCCTTGCAGGATTTTAATATGAAAAGGTTAGTAAAATAGCATCAAATGACAGAAATGATCTTCCTAACTGCCTTTCACTATTTAGTCTGATACCTTTAAAGATTTGACCAGGAGGTGTGTGAAGAAGAACAGCATGTAGCTAAAGCAGACAAGGGAAACAAGAGTCTAGCAGGAATCCAGGGAGAGCAGCAGAGAATGAGAGTACAGATCAGGGGCCAAAGTAACAGAATCTTAAAGGTGAGGAATTTGAATCTGATATGAGAAGGTAGGAGGTAGGAAGGGTCTTCCACATACCAGTGGCACGGTCAAAATGAGGGAAAAGTAGTGAATTTAACAGCACTCTTAACTATGCTTTCCTGATTGCTTCTTTTAGCTATTTTTCTGCAGAACAGCTGGTAGACCTTCATTTCAAATCAGCAGTATTTCAGGTTGAGGTCTAAGTGAGGAAGGGTCTTTTTAGTCAAGGGATTTGAGTGCTGATATGCAAAAAATCAGAGTAGCTGTTTGAGTTAGTCTGTCTTGAGTCGATAAAGTTAGGAGGAGCTGCACTTTGAAGATGAAGGTGTCTGCACTCAGTTGCCTCTCTTCTGCACTTCCCTTGCTTGTGCTTGAGCTGTGCAGAAGAGATGTCACAGCTAAGCACTGGCCTTATTCTCTCCTGCCCATCTTTTGGTGCTGTGGTACTGTAATTACCTTAGCATCATCTTTGTTTGCACTGTGCACTGTTTATCTAAAGAATTGTTTCATGTACACTGTGAATATATGTGTCAAATTAATAGTGTGGAAGAGACCATCATTATTCTTCCTGGAACCGGTGAGTGACACCTGTCTTAAACTGGTTTAAATTATTAACTGGTTGCTGACATAATAGCTAATTCACCTTGTTTCTCTACCTTGTGTATTATACAAGTTTGTTTCCTATGACACTCCTTTAAATTTACTTGACCCACATTTAAAAATGAGTCTTGGGAGAGAGAGAGAACACCTATAATTTACACTTTCTTGTCATCTCCTCATTGTGTACACTCATATTTAAACTCTTAGAGGAAAACTGGTATCTGGGGCAGCTTTACTGAGTGAAAGAATTTGCAGGAGGGGTGAATTTGCCTTTGGAAGGCCTTTGCCCGGGACATGGTGCATCACCCTTCATGCACTATTTATTTCACTTGACTGAGAAGCTGTGTCAGTGGGACCGGGACGTGCCAGCAGTGTGTGGGAGTGCATAAGGTGGAGCCAACAGCTGAGCCTCTAACTCACACCTCTGCCCTTGCCTTGCAAACACGTCAAGTCAGTCATTCCCTGGCAAGCAAGTTTACAGGAATTTCAAATGGAAAGGGAGCCCAGTGGGTACTGCTCACGGATAAGCTCGGATTTTGGCCTGGCAGCTGCTATGTGTACTAGGTCCAGAAGGCATTGTGTGTGTTAGTGTTTAGCAAATTGTCTTGACAAATTCTGTTAACATTATAAAGGAAATGAAAACAATAGGCCATGCAAGATAGGAAAACAAAACAGAAGCATTTTTGAGCCAAATGACACTTATGTGCTGTGATGCTTTGTTTTCTGTTCTAGACTGTTCCTGGGATCCGAGGTGATCACCAACAGCACACCCACCAAAGAGCAGCCCAAATCTACTCCGAGTGGGAGCTCTGGTGAAAGCATGGACTCCGTCAGTGTCTCGTCGTGCGAGTCTAATCATTCTGAATCTGAAGAGGTCTGCATCACTCCCATAGACACTCCTGACGAGCCTCAGAAAAAGGTACCGTCTGGGGCCTTGTGGCCAGCACAAATACCCTGTGAGAGACCGGTGGTATCACTCGCGACTGGAGCGTTGCTTTTAGTGGAATGGAGAGACTCTAAAAATAAATTTACAAATACGGAAGCAATCTAGTCACTCCTTTTCAACAATCCCTTTTTTTCTTGCCTGGACATAAGGCAAATTAATTTTCAATATTCTTGTGGCATCTGACAGGGGTTTTGTTTTCAGGTGAGGCTCTGTAGGAACAAAAGATTCATTTTTCCTTCAGTCCCAGTTTCCATCTTGGCATGTGCAGCAAGTGTCTTACAGACACTTGGACAGAGTGCTGTTCAAGCCCTCCTTTGGCTGCGATGGCAGAGCCAGCACGCTGGCAGGCCGGGATGTCCCATGGGATAACAGGTACAAGGATGATGCTGTGGGTGAGGAGGCAGCTGTGCCAGGCTCTGCTGCTGGCAGGAGACTAGCCAGTCACACCAGAGACTGGCAGCAGGGATCCCATGGAGGGGGATCCACAGGGAGCTCTCATACAGGCAGACTTGTGTTGGTGAAAGGCTTTTGAGGGATGTTTTCTGAGGAGTGCTAAACTGGCTTTAGCTCGTGGGCTTTTAGAATGAAAGTGCACTAAATATTCTTAAACTTGGATGGAGTGCATGGTTCCTGACACTGGCACTTCTGTAACTGAACTGTTTAAATTGTTCAGGCAGGAGAGCTGTCAGAGTGCTGTGAGTGAGCACGCTGGGGAGGGGCACTCGCCCTGCAGTAGCTGAGCAGGCGGATGATGAGAACAAGGGGCTGACAGCAGGGGAAGGGGAGCAGGCAGTTGCCAGGGAGGGCCCTGCTGGGCATCATTACTCAGGTCTCAGTTGGAAGCCCACAGCTCTGCTTTGTGTCTTGCATCTGCTGCCACCTCCTGGCCTGTTCCTCTGTGAGTGGCTGGAAACGTGCATGTGCAATCAGCAGTATCAAGCATCCAGCATTGAAAATAAATTTTCACTAAGATGATTAAATTTTCAAGTTAAGTTCATTTTTTGTAGAGACAAAGAACACCCATGCCAACCTCCGGACAAAATACAGATAAGTGAGGTTTTATATGTGCCGCTTGCTTCCTCACATTCTTCCTCCAGAATGACCAGAAATAAAAATGCCAAGTTTATGACTGTTTTTTGTTTTGTTTTGCCTTTTTGTCTCCCTTTCTGTTATGTAGCTCTCTGAATCCTCCTCCTCCTGTTCATCCATCCATTCCATGGACACATCTTCCTCAGGGGTGTCATCCTTAACCAACATAATCTCATCCCCGCCCTTCTTGTCCTCCAATCCCAAGATCCACAAGCGCTCTGTCTCCGTGACATCCATTACCTCAGCAGTGCTGCCTCCTGTTTACAACCAGCAGAACGAGGACACGTGCATCATCCGCATCAGCGTGGAGGACAACAACGGCAACATGTACAAGAGCATCATGGTAGGTGCTGCGGCCTGGCCGCGCTCCCTCGCTGCAGCAAAGGGGGTGGCTGCCAAACGTCACCCACGGCCCAGCCCCATTGGGGCTGGAGGTGGCAGGGGACAAACAACCCTGGGCACATCTTAGCGCAGGCAGTAATTTTATGATTTTAAAGGTACTGAGCCACAAAATTGTGAAGAGAAGTTCCTGCAGGGGAACTAACAAACTTTGCCAGCAGCGAGACAGACCTTCCTGTTGGTTTCATTAGGCTCTGGAGAGATCGCTGTGTCTGCTCCAGACAGAGCACTTCCATGGCAGACAGTAAACTAAGTTGCAAGGCCAGGACTCTCTGCAAAATGTCAGAGACATTTAGTACACGAGACTCCAGTTAACTGATGTCCACAAACCACAGATGGGACAGATAGTTATATGGAAGTTTATGGCTAGTGGGAACAACATCTCATCTCTCAGAAGTGTTTGCTCAGAGCAGATGCTGTGTGATTTACTGTTATCTCTGGTAGTTGAGTATCTATCATCTTGAATTAAAAAACAATAAATGTCACAAATGTCATGATTTGGTGTCGAGCAGCCTGTGTTATTTCATTACTGACCCAGTATATTCTCAGTTTTCTGAACTCTTTTCCAAAACCCATCAGTGAACTGTAAGTGAACTATTACTAGTTATCGAATCATAATTATTATATAAAGTGAATAAGCAGAATCTCTCATGGCAAATTTGTCTTTTCAGTTAACTAGCCAAGACAAAACTCCTGCTGTCATCCAGAGAGCTATGTCGAAGCACAACCTCGAATCCGACGCCGCTGAGGAATACGAGCTTGTACAAGTCATCTCTGAGGACAAAGGTAAGGATGCTTTGCTCCTGCTTAAAAAACTTCTGCTAGAGTTTGACTGAAGGAGTAAATTATGAAGCAACTTTAGGACTTGTATTTTTGGAACAACTTCCCATGCTTTAGAGGCACAACATGAAAATAAAAGGGGCCAGCACATACCATTCAAGTTCCTACTGAAGTTTAAGCCTGCAACAAGCACGGGGGTGCATTGAAGAATCTGGTCAATAAGTGACACTGTGGCATTAACGAAACTCTTGTGGACTTAGTGCAGCCTCGAGTGAGGTGATCCTGGCCTGGTTTGGCACAGAAGCTGCTCCCTCGGCCTGGATAAAGGCCCAGTGGAGCTGAAGGCACTCTGCTTTGTAGCGCTTATCTCTGCAATCTGTACAGTGAGCTCCTGGGTCCAACAGGCTTTCTTTTAACCAAGGAAGGATAAGAAACCACTGTTCATAATTCATGCCAGCCATCACGCTGGCCTAATGCTCATCTGCCTGGTCTTGTATTCTCAGTCTGTTCATCAGTTGCCGTTTTTTTCCCTTGCTTTAATTCTGCTCTACGCAAACCTGTAAATTCTTAGGGGTAACTCTGCTTCTGTTCCCTCTTTCGCAGAGCTAGTGATCCCAGACAGTGCGAACGTGTTCTATGCCATGAACAGCCAGGTGAATTTTGATTTCATCCTGCGGAAAAAAGCACCAGTTGACGGGCAGGTGAAAATGAGGAGCCGGTCGAGTCTAACGCTCCCCAGAACTGCCAAACGGGGGTGCTGGAGTAACAGGCACAGCAAGATTACGCTTTGAAGGGGAGAAGTGCACGCACAGGTGAACTGGTTGAGAAAATACCTTTGCTACCATCCAGTATTACAGAGTCACAGCAAATGAATGTGTCAGTATTCAACTTTGAAAAACTCCACTGACTATGGAGATAAGACAGATAAACATGGATTTATGGGACAGTCTGGACTAGGAATTTTTTCTTTTGCACATTATCCGAGGAAGGTTAGAGCCCCATTTACAGGGGAAAACAGGACCGGTTGTCTTAAGAACGCCACCTAAGCCAACTCCTCTTGTGAGAAAACATTTTCTTTTGTGCCAGTATTATATAGAACATCTAAATTTATTTTTATAAAACTGGAGAAGAAAAGTCACAATAAGACTCTGCCTGAAGCAAGGAGGAGATCCCAGCCTGCCTGCCACAGCCAGAGAGCACTGCACAAGGTGAGGGTGAGCTGAGAGCTACTGGCAGTTGCTGCCTCCAGGAGGCATGTGAGTTCATGGGTGGGAGTGTCCCAAACACTCCTCTCTGGAGACAAAAGAAGCTACAATTGTGTGTATTGCTTTCACACAGCTGGCAACTTTTTTTTTGCACTTGTTCAATGCCAGAAAAATGCATATTTTGGATTTTTTTCCAAAGAACATTAAAAGAATGGACTGCACTTGCTTTTGGATGAATGTCATGATTTGTTAATGAACAAGGCAAACTCAAACACTACTTGTCTGGATTTTGTTCTTGTTTTAATGCCACTACATTGTGGTTTTCCTTACGCTTTGCTAACCTGTCGAAGAGAAGTAGATGCGTTTTGCATGTACTCCAAAATGACTGATGTACCTCTTTATAATGTGCAATCACTCTTCAGGAGCAAAACTTTTGCCTGCATTAATACACATCTTCATTCCATGAGAAGCAACTACATTACCTTTTGTTTTAAAAGTGGGTATTAGGAGGAGACAGCCAGGTTTACTGTATTGCCCAGAACAACCAGAGATTTTTTTTTATATAGTTGTAGCATTATTATGCATAGCCTCCAAACACCTCCCTTGCTCTTTATATACATCTATTAAATGAATGGTACATCCTTTCAGCTGGAATAAAAAAATTAATCATATGTTCTCTGTGAAACTTTAAATAACATATTTCTATGTCTCTTGCCAGAATACAGCCTTCCTTGTAAGGACACAGGGGTTTTATTTTAAAAAGCCATAAATGAGACAATGGATTGTAAACAACCCTTACTGAACAAACTGTCTTGGGATACATTAGTATTAGTTAAACTTAAATACTGAATTTTATCCATATCTGGGGCATTTTTATCAGGTCTGTAGCAGTAAATTTTAAAGCTGGGCTCAGATTATGTTAACATACAGTTAGTAATAAACTCATGATGCCAAAAAATGTTGGGTCATACTATATTTGACATTATTATTTAAAAAAGTCATCATCACCATTTACAAATAGCACCATGCATACTAGACTGAGTAGTGTAAAAACACAGCGTGTACGTTTGGTGAGAGGGTAAAGATGTAGAGTTTGTAACTGAGGCTCGAAATCTGCCCCCCGTTAGGTCGAGAGGGTCCGCTCGGTGTAGCTCAGCGAAGGCAGTGATGTCTATTCACTCTTCTGTAAAGCATGGATATGCATTGTCGGGTGCAATACGGAATTAACTTTCAGACAATCTTGATTTTAAGGTGACCCCATCCTCAGAAAAGGTTATATACAAAAAAAGTTTTCCTATTGCTTACCTGTAATCATTATACAATCAGCATAATATAAACTTTTTTTCACAAATGTTTGCCTGAAGTTTATTTTCTTCTCTTAGGTCTTCTTATTACTACTTGGTGGTTTTGTGCCTCTTACCTCCTCTTCCTTTTAAGCTCTGTTATTCTCTTCCAGGTCATCATTTCTAGTGTCTTAACTGTTGTCCATTTGCTTCCAGTTCCTGTAACTGACGTTCACAGAACCTGAAATGCAGCATTTCTTAAAGCCCTTTGCTCCTCCATACTCTCCCCTCAGCACTGCTGACCCTTCAGCCACATGTTCGGCGGCAGTTTTACGCTGTTTGCTAATAGTGCCAGCATTATCATAAATCATGTTATCGTATCATATATCAAAGCTTTCAGGATGACAGATCAAACTCTGCATCGTGTAGTTCCAAAGTCAATTATAATAAGAAAGGTTAAAAAAAAAAAAAAAAAAAGGAAAAAGGAAAAACAGGTGTTTCGATGAACTGCTCATGCAGTGACATTAGAGCGAAGCCTCCCTGGCCATCCAAACCAGTGCAGCTGACAGCGCAGGGTCCAGGCACCACTGCCTTTCTTTAGCCCCGTGGGCCTCGACCAGCTTACAGCACCTGCAGCAGACCTGCCTGGACTCCTGGCTGGCCGCCGGACGTGTGTTTTACACGTTCTACCCTCAGCTACATAAAATAATAAAGAAAAAGGATATAACAAGCTGGCCACACAGCAGACCTCAAGTCTCCTGTTTCCCCAGGCCCCATCAAGCTTCTTACCAGTGTCTCCAGCATCACCACGGCCAACAGCGCTGGGAAGAGGGTCACACTGGCACCTGGAGAGGGCAGCGCTGCGTGGGCAGCAGTGGGAGAGCTTGCCAAGGGGCTGGGGACCAGCCCCTGCACTCCCGGGTCACACGGGTGCCGGCTCCATCCTGGAGAGAGGGATCAGCTTCCTGGCGATGGCTGCAGAACAGACGCTTGGCCAGCAGCAATGTGGTGGGTGACAGGCCTGACAAAACTCCTGGCTTCCTTCATTTGGCCATCACCATAATTCCAGAGCCAGGGCAGACTCCAGTCCTCAGATGTGCAAGTCTTTTTCAAAAATTCCTCATTTTTCCAGCAGGCAGTGCTGATGTTCCTGAGGCAAAGCTGGCTTTCCCCACCAGGACCTGCTCCCAGGCAATAAAAAGGCCACACCGTGCTCAGCTTGCACCAGGTTCTATGTATTATCAGACCCGCTGACAGATTATAATAACATGACTTCTTTAGCAGAAAGCACAACACTGATCAGCACTTATTAAAAACAAACACCCACAAACACGTATAAAACCACACCAGCACACACACCTGGCTGTGCAGGGCAGCCGGCAGGCGACAGTCTCTTTAGAGGGCTGGTCAGAGGGACATCCCCTCTCTGCTCTGCTCGCAGCCGCTGGCTCCAGGTCTGTGCCAGCTACACCTCAGCAGCGCAGACCCTGGTCGCTTGGCCCCTGGAAACCTTTTCTAACAAGGAAACAGCACATTCTGCTGACACGTTACCCGATAACAAAGATAGCAGAACTCATCCCAAAACAGACAAGTTTGCTCTTCACATGAAAAAAAAAAAAAAAAATTATCAAAAGACAAGTTGCCTTTCCGTCCTAAAACATACAATTCTGAGGCTGCTGAGAACAGCTGAGGCCAGTAACGTTTCTGTAGATTTTGTAAGAATAAAGTCAAGCAGTTCATAACCAGACTTGTAAAAAGGAAAGGTCCTAGAAGTCCTTCACCTGATCTTTGTGGCTCAACTAAACTGGCCTGGGAAAAGATTGTCGTGCTCTGCTCTTCTGAGGAACAGCCTGAGGCAGAAGGAAGCAGGACAGACATGAACCAGTTCTGCCTCTCTGCACTCTCTGAAGGCAATACAAAAACCAAAACAGTGACCACCTTTTTCTCTTGTCGGCTTTCAACATTTTGGCTATGCCAAGACATTGGTTCTGGATTAGTGGACCTGTTAGGCAGACTCTAGGAGGCTGCGCAATGTATGTAGGGAATGCCAGGAACAGTTCTCCACAGCACCGCAGCAAAGGCAAGGAGTGCTGCTCCCATGCATTGAACATTTCTGGAAAACATTTTGATTTTGACAGGGATCCTTTAAAAAACAAAACCAAATGACCTGCACTTGCCTGCAGTTTCGGTAAACGGAATTATAAAACCCTATAAACCTACGATGAGTAACTGCTACACAGCAGCCACTGACAGCTACCCAGAACGGTATCACAACCTGCACACCTCAGAGTTCCTCTATATATTAATCTTTATAAATACAATATTCTACACAAGGAACTGTAGAAAGACGTCACTCAGTTTTGTCTTGTTTTCTTAAACAAAAACTTTTAAGAGCCTTTGTTGAGAGCTCTCCCCTTTTTTTCTGCCAGTCTGGGACACTTGTTTCTCCTCCTTCAGCTCTCTGCTCCTGGAAAAGCACCTGGTTAGTCACAACCCAAGCGGGTCCAACCACCCTGCTTTGCCTTGCAAGTAGGGAGGAGACCACACGAACAACTCTACAAGCTTCTAGGGGGACAAGCTAACGTGTGAGGCAGCTTCAGCTGCTGCGGAGTCCCGGGGCAAAGGGCAGTCATAGCTCATCCCTGGAGGCCGGTGCATTGAGAGATGACTGGGGAGAAAGGGCATCCTTGTTCTGGGCATCGCTGTGGATCTTGCCCTGCTGCCGGGATTTCCAGGAGTGTGTTCTGTCCCAGTCAGTTGACACAGTCTCATTATCCCAGATTGTCGAGGTCTCTGTGTCACTGAGGTAGCCCGGCTGCCCCGTGTAGTGGGTGGGATACACAAGCAATGGTTCTGCTGAAAAGGCTTTCAAGTCTCTGGGCTCGTAGTACTCCATGTACTTCGCTCTAAAGAGGGGAGAAAAACTATCAATAACAGAGTGACTGCTTACCTGGGTCATCGTCTTTTCCTCTGGTTTATGAACTAGTCCACTGAGGAAACACAGGTTGCCTGAGATGTGACCTAAGTGAGGAGATGGCTCTAAAGCAGGACTGACCCTGTACATCCATAATCATGTGCATCTACAACCAAACCACAATGACACATAACCTCTACAACGAGAGCCTCTATTATCCAGAAACAGCCAGATGTCTCAAAACCAGCTCACAAGCCCTGTTCCAGCAAGGGCAGGACAACCCTCAGCAGGTCTGTCACCTGCAGTCAACCCAGGAGCAGCTGTTTCTCTCTCCAGGTGAGCCACAAAGTGAGCACACCAGCATCAGCCCACTGAACATCTCGCTTGTGCCAACTCGAGCAACAGAGACATTCTACTTACACGGGGTGCTTGTTGTACATCACTGGCAGAAATTCATCTACAGGCAGCATCTTGCTGAAAGGCTCAGCTCCGATGAGCTTCTGAGCTCCTTGGAAAGAGATCGCGTACCCCAAGGTCCAGTAAGAGTAATCAGCTTCCACCAGGTTCATGACATTGGGAACTGCCTTCTCAGGTTGCTGCACCTGCATCCTTTTCCGGCCAATGTAGCTGAAAGGGTGAAAAGACCGTGGAAATTGGAACCAAAGTGAAACTGCAGTAACTAGGACCACAAGATGGTTTCAACCAGGAGAAGGGCAAAGGGTTCAATCCAAGGAGTAATCCATGACCCAGCTCAGAGATTTCTGTCTTGCACCACTCCGGGACACCCAGGTCTTAGACCTGTGGGCAGTGTGCAGCTGTGAAACTTCATACGGGAGCTAAGATGCCACAGTCCAGGCCTCGGTACTGGGCTCTGCCAGTTCCTGGGGCACAGCAGCATCTCTGGACACTACCAAGATCAACCAAAGCTGCATTCAAAGACTCCTCCAAAATCCAGCAGGTACCACTTACGGCTTGGTCATTTCAGTGTCGAAGGTAGATCTGTCCTGAGAAGTAGAGCCTACTAAGATGTCTCCGCCACCTTTCCTTGCAATCCAACGTTAACCCTGCATGCCTATCCTGACATAATAGGTACTGTTGAACTCAGGAGTTCCCAGTTGGCCAAGGAGCCACAGTTACTTACATAAGCTCCCAGTCTAGCTGGGCTTGTTCAATGTCATCCATCAGCTTCATGAGCTTCCTTTTAAACTGGTGTTCAAAGCGAACATCATCCTCAATAACAAGTGTCTTCTCCAGTTCTCTATTTACCACCTGACAGAAGAGATTTCAAAAGTTACAGCAGTGTCCCACACAGTCCACTATCTGCATCCAGAAACTGGGGGCAGCAAGGTCAGCAAAATGCCATCTACTATGAAGCATCCACAGCTAGGTAACTCTAGGCAGGTTATCAGATGTTTTTTGCAAGAGCAGTTGTAAAATATTTTATGGAGATCATTCAACGTTGTTTTCCAATAAAAAATGGAGAAGAAAAAGCTGAACATTGCATTCAAGAAAAACACTACATGTGGCTTCCCTAAAACTGAGGAAACCAATTAAGTATAACACTTCTGAAAAGTTTACTGTGCTTGATGCTCTTATGGGAACCCTGCACCCACAAACTCCTCACCTCTTTCCAGATGTAATAGTGACTGAGGAAGCAGCCGATCTCACCCCTCGTCAGCGGCCTGGAGGAATAGGGGTCCCGGTAGCCGGGCAGCATATCAATGCTGAGAGCTTTCAGCTGGCTTGTATTCAGGGCTCTGAGAAGCAGAGAACAACTCACTGTTACAAAAAGGCAAATTTCAAGTCAGATATAGAAGCAAAAATGCTGCTGGCTTTCTGAGAAAAGACATCTCAAGAAATTCTTGCACATTTTTTTTTGCTCAAAGGCCTGCAAAAAATGTAATTTCTTGATCTACATTTCTAAATCAAGTTGAACACTGAGGTGAGATGACTGAGGCCTGGCACTTACCAGCCTTGCAGCATCGCTCTCCTCTACACACACTTAACACTACTAAGATGCTCATCCCCGGGATATGGTGCCACCCAGCTCTCTGTTACTCGAGACTGTGACTGCTTTGGAACTAGTAGCACTGAAGCAGAAATCACATCAGTCCCCACCACTGCAGCGTGCAGACTGTTTCTAACACACTGCATCACCGCAACCTAAAGACAGAGCATGGTACGAACACAGACAAATCACATGCTAACAACTAATTCTGCTAACAACTTCTTGTGGGACCATCAGCCTGTCAGCTGCTGGGCTTAGAATTTTTTTCTAAGAGCTCATCACAGGTATCCAGCTTTTAAGGATCACTAGATGTTATTTGGGTTCTAACTCTCTCAGACCTCTTTGCAACTTTCAGACCTAAACTTGTCCTTTATTTCTCATGATAGAAGAGTCTTCACCACCTCAGAGGAGGGTACATTTGAGAAGGGACTGTACCAGGCTTAACACTAACTCAACAGCATTATAGCATTTGGATGGAAGATTTTGCCAGGAGATAATTGCTCCCAAATGCTTTCACAGCTGATTCCTTTTAACTGTGTGCAAGTGTTACTAATAATGGAAATCAGGATGATTTTAAACAGATTTTCATCTTAACCTGAGCTGCAATACCCATGGATTTCTCATAATGTCAAAAGAAAAGGAACAAAACTGCCTCAAACAGTGCACTACATGGGAAAATAAAGTAGATGGATACCTCTCCCCTGAGCCCACTTTTCCACAACAGAAACAAAGTCAGGGTGTCTTAAGAGATGCTACAGCAGAGCACAACCCACTCTTGGGAAACATTAGCAACCCCCACTGAAACTCACTTTCCATCCACAGCCTCCACTATCTTCACTGCAATCTCCTGCTCGTAGAGAGTCCGCAGCATCCGATCCCGCCTGTCTTTCCGCCGCTTCAAGTTGATCATGAAAATCTGTGTTAAAGAAAAATATATCACCCTTCTGCTCTGGGAGTGAGGGAAGGAGAGAAAGGGGTCTTGATCCAATCTTCACCAGGAGCCCCACAGAAAGTGCAGATCTCATTAAAACACCAGGTGTGTCCTCATTACAGCTTACTTAGAACTTGGAAAAAAAAAAAAAAGGATTGGTTTTGAGTTGAAAGCCACCATCTGACTGTAAGGACATAGTAAAGAGAGCATTTTTGTAATTACTGCAAGTGCTGCAAATCTTCTGCTGCCCCTGCCAGAGCAAAAGCTGCACACAGAGCCAGGGCCTTGAGCGGGGAGGTTTGGGCCCTGATGAGACCTTTGGGCCCTGGCTGCAGGGCTGACACTCCCATTTGCAGGTGAAGTACAGAGGGCCAGGGATCAGCTTTCGGGCCCAGAAAAATAAGCACAAGTGTAGCCTTGTAGCCAATGGAACAAAACCTCACCCCAGTAAGCAGCAGATGAAATTCCAGCTCAGTACAAATGCAAAAATAATAAATTGGATAAATAAAGTGCAGCCACAAAAGACAACATGGAAAAAATCCCCCACACCAGCTGTGTTCTAAAAACACACGCAGCCAAAACAGGTTCAGACTTTGCTATGTAAGCCATATAAAAGAAACAGCAGAATATGCCAGGGAAACAAAGTTCCCTCATCGCCATAACTCCCTCTGTCACCGCCACCCAGCAGCTGATGGGGAACATCAGAGCTGCGAGCAAAGCACCAGAGCAGAGCACATCCCTCTCCACGCTGCTGCACTCAACACCTGCTCTCCACAACATGAGTCAGAATCTGAAATAAGAATTTCTGCGGGGTCTTGGAACGCTACCAGTGCCAACAAGCACCTTCCTAGCTCATTTTCACTTAAGGCAGCAACACGAAAATATGGCCAGCAAGTGGGGGGCGGGAGCTGCCGCAGCACGGGCCGCCCCAGGCTGCAGCCCGGCTCTGCTTCCGGATCCCCAACAGCTTTCCCAGTGCTTTTGGTGGAACAGAAGGACTGCAAAGTTGTCCAGTAGAGTCGGATTTAGGGGAGGCAGCACAAGCAAACTCAGTTCTGCCATCCCCCTTAGGCTGGATCAAGCATCCATACATCAGTGGATAAAACCCTCATGTTTGGCTGGACACTGCCCTTGTACACGAACCAGCACTGCTCCTGCAGCAGGACAGAGTGCTCAGCACTCACAGACTTGACTGGCCTCATATCCCTGGCAAATGCCAAACAGGAAAGGGTTTTCCCTGAGCCCTCCCTTGCCCTAGAGCTCCCATAAGTTTTCCCCAAATAAAGATGAGTATTTTCTCCCTACAAAAAGTTCCAGTCCCAATGACACACCGTTGGGAAACAACTAACTGCATGAAAAGATACAATACTCAAAGCTCAGCTGCAGGGCAAACCCAGGGCCTCAAAGGGAGAGGAGACAATAACAGCAAAGGAGATTCCTTACTTCATCAAATCCCATCTTGTCGGGGTGCTTTGGGGGAACAGAGACGTACTGAGAGGGTTCAACAGGAGGACGGTCAACTGAAAGAGATGAGAAATCCCTTCACGAACACATCCTGCATTAAAATAACATATCCACACATGTTTTCATCACTGGGCTGGTATGTGATGCCAGTGCAGTAGTAGAGGTACCAGAAAGCATCAACGCAACAAAGCAGAAGCCAGCAGCCATGATAAAGATGGGGTTCTGCAGCATCCTTTACACACTGTAGCTGCTTTTTTGAATTTGATTTGGAGAAGTTGAGGTGCTTTGGGAATGAAGTTGATCTATCCTTGAGGTGATTACACCCTCAGCAAGAAAAATGGTGGAAAATTAAAAAGCAGCAAATCAAAACAGCATGATGGGTATCATCAGACCAGGCTGTAAACCACCCCATGGGGAACAAGCTGGGCTGCGGGCAGGAGAGAGCTCTACAGACATTAGCAAGGGTGCTCCCTTGCAGAGCACAGATACTTACTCATGGCCTCGATCAGTGTGTGCACAAAGTTCTCGGTTTCCTCGTGCAGGGTCTGGTGCGATTTCAGAGGCATGGGAAGGAAACCATAGTGCTCACGGTTGCAGATGAACATCTGAATCCCTAGGGATCAACCAGAACCAGAAGTAAAGTTACAGAGCAAGGGGTTTCTAATGCTTTGCTGCTACGCAGCCACAACCAAACTTATACCTGAGCTCACTCAGGAGCTATTGCTTCGTAAGCAAGCACTTCAAAAACATCAGAGTGACGTTTTCTATTTTATCTGGCTAGCTGCACCTGGCCTCTTCTATAAAACCACTTTCCACTTGCTCCCTAAAAGCAGGTATTTTTTAACTGCAATCACTTTTTGCTAGGAAAGGCATGTCTCTTAGTTCAGAGAAAGGATCTTTTTCAGCCTTTGCTTGCCCCCTTCTGAAATCTCACGCTATAAAAACAATCCTACAGCAGAGGGCAGAAATAGCCTTTACCAAAAGCAGACATGGCACACACAGCAAGATCGGTGCAGGTAACTAGAACAATCACAGAAATCCCCAGTCCTCAAAATCCCACCTGCACTGCTCAGACCTGGCACCTCACCCGACCTGATCCAGAAACCCGGTGCCAAACAGGGAATGAGCTTCACAGATTTTTTTCTCTCTGTGTGTGAGCCAGCCTCAAGCAATGAAGAAATTCAAACAAACCAAGTATGGCCAGAGGTGACAGAGGCTTTTGCCTGAGCCCTGCCAGGGTTTCTCTGCCATGTAAGGATAAATACGGAATGATTCGACCAGCTGAAACAGCCAACTCTGATCTGCTGGTTTCAGCACCACATGGTTGGCCAAACATGGGCCCAGGCAGCTTGGCTCTCCAGGGATCTTGTAGGAGGTTGTCACAAAAACCCAGGGGATCAATATAGCTACAAGGCTCTGTTAGCAGAGCCTAGCAAGGGATTCACTCCAACTTTGTAGTGAAG
>JAVCKT010003388.1:0-14002 GCA_032273925.1 Rhynchotus rufescens | reverse complement strand
ATTTTCACTGATTTTTTTTTTTTTTTTTTTTGAGCTGAAGGCTTCCATTTTTAACCTTTGCTGTGTCAGGCTGGATGCACACTTGCTTGGGGGTAGAAGTGATGATGTTCAGACTTTTAGTTGTGAGGGTTTCCAGAAACATAAGACTCTCTCACTTCACAAGTCATTACTAAGGGAAATAAATAGAGAAAAATATAAGGTTATATTCTGTCTACATGATGTGGAGAGAATATGACTGTCCAATTACCCCATCCTCATTTTTATCACTCTTTGCACCACTATATAATATTTGAGCTCTGTGAAATGACAAGGGCAATCAGAATTTGTTGTATTATTAAAATGTAACTTAAGAAACAAATACTAAAGAAACACTCTACATAATGTATTGCAACAAGTCGAAAAAGCTAGGAAGAAAGGGCTAGTGAGTGTTCTAAAAATCTGAAGCTAAGGTTGGATGTGAAGAGAGAAAAATGTACCAGGAAGAGTGAGGAGTTTTCTTATTATACATACATCAAGATTTTCAGCAAAATCAGGATTCCAGAGGGGTAAAAAAAAGGATGAGAGAGTGAAATATCTCTCACGTACATGGTCACAAGTGTGGAACTACCTTCAGTGATATCTCATGAGGAAGCAGAAAGAAAAATGTGGAGCACATTTCAGAATCAGGTTGGAGTATTTGTTTGTACAGTGGCAAAGCAGAGGTGAAGATAATGTGTAGTGGCCAATGCAAGAGGACAGTCCTGTAATGCAATACCCAGTGGGTGCAGGGTGGGTGCAAGTTTAGAATCAAACATCTAGCCTTGTATTTTGCTGATGAAATTTGTCATGTGCTTAATCTATGTGCTTAATTAATGGCAAACTTCATCTCTAAACAGCTTTGCAGACCCTGCATGACTCTTCCTTTGGGAATGGAGAAGGAATTTACTGAGGTGCAGGTGTTACTGGAGGTGTTTTGTATTCTAAACATACTGAAAACCCTGTATACCATACCATATACTCGCTATACCATACTGACTTAGGATGACTGTGCCTTGGCACGAGAGGGAAGAATTCCTGGAGAAGCATAAGTAGCTCATGACTTAGGATTTACTCAGAATTTAGGGAAACTTGTGGTTTTTTTTTTCTTTATAAAGAAGCAGGAGAATTGAACTATGTTTATCATGCTGCTGTGTTTATCAATGAGAGCTATAGACAGAAGGAATTTCTGCAAGTTCCAATTAGAATTGATTCCCACAAAAATATTATTTCCCCCTCTCCTTCTAGAAGGTTTTTCATTTGGAGAGGAAGCTTGCCCATTTTCTTTTTCTATAAAGTAGAGAGAAAGAGGGAATAATTGGTCTATCAGTGGTCAGACGGAGCCCTTGGTGGGACCAAGCAGTGACAGCCATGGGAGAGGGTTTGGTTTGGCCTCCTTCAACGGCGGGCAGCCTGCTCGGGAGAAGGTCATGGCTCAGAAGGGAAGGAGACTAAACCTGGATTCCTGCAGAGAGAGGTGGTGGAGGTCTCACTGGGATTTTGCTAACTGGCAAATTCTGAGCTTTCCTAGGAAAGGTCAAGTAGTTTACCAGGGGGAGGGGGGGGGGAAAAAAAAAAAGCTGCTTCCAAATCATGACTGTACTTCCTTTCTTTTTCCCAGCTGGGAATAAGTTTGAATTGTCTAGATAAAGTCTCAGGAGGCCAAATTAGCCTGGTGAGGTGCCAGTAAAGTAAGTGGTGTTATGCTTGGCCAAATTCATCCTTGGCATGACTATTCACTGAGCTGCTTTTGTACCAGGGACTGGTTGTGTTTGCCCTTCTTCTAGGTTACTTCTCTGAACTATAATGAGCTCTTATCTGAGACATCTGAATAAAATCATAATTTTAAATCAAAAATATTAATAAAGTAGATATTTCAGATACTTCACTTACAAATAATTCATTGCACTGAATTAATTTTCTCTAATCAGAAGCCTGACAGGTACCAGCAAATGGTAATTTAACAGCGGGAGCAATTTTATATATTTTTAGAGAGTATGAAAGTAGAATCAATTTCTTTAAAAGTGCTCCCCAACATAGGGAACTTTGACGAAACCTTTCCTTCCAAAGCTCTAGACCCTTTGTTCATCAGGGTCATTCCTATTTGGAAAAATACATATATTGATTTAGTCATATTTTCAGACTGGTTATTATTATCTTTTTTTTTTTTTTTCTGGTAAAATGCCATGAGTATTTACTTGTGTGAACAGCATATACAGTTATATGATTTACACTTCTCAAGGCCAACACCAAGATCTGCAGAGGAGCATGACTGCCCATAGTTTCCACACCTATAGCTGACACATGGTTGCAGCAACCTCACTTTGTGACGAGCAATGAGAGGTAGGGCACCAGTCTAATCCAGAATACCCTGGTGGTCATCTGAGCTGTATACAGACATGCTGTTCTTGTGTTCCTTGGTAGTTATTGTGTATTAGTCATTAATTTTTTGGTCTAATTCAGTTTGTTCTTATGAGTTCATGGCTGCCTAGAGCTAACTAGTAGGAAGAGGGGAGGCATATCTTGTGTCTGGATGCTTTGCCAGTAGAGGGGCTGGCTGCCTTTTGGGTAATGAGCTTGGGGTCTGAAAACCCATTCAGCAAGCAGCAGACTTGGTTGGGTGCCCACCTTAATGCGAAGCATGAATTATCAGCCTACCTGATCCCCGGGTTGTGGGGTAGATTACTACTGTGATGCTCACTTACAACTTCTGCTTCCAGACCTGAGCAGATCTTGTTGACTGAACCAAAACCCCTAAAGCTGTTATCTGTGAGGCTCCTTGAAGGCTTATAAAGACATATCTGTGCCCAGAATGCTACTGTTTATCAAGATCCTGTCAGAAACATCAATTAAGGCATCAGACTTCTAATGGGGAGATCTAAACCCTGTAGTGATTTCACATGGCATCAAAATATATGGCTTGCAGGTCCTCTGTCTGCTTTTGTTTGGGTGCTGAGGTTGGTGCTAGATGCCACAAAGTACATCTCTGGCTCTTTTGGCTGTACTGCCAAGTGCTTTTTTTTCTTCTCTTTATGCTGGTGTTCAGGCCAAAATCCTGACATTCAAGTAATGTACATCAATAGTACAGCATGAAAATCAAAAGACAAATGCTGCTGCTTTGGCAACCCGCTGTCACATAATGCCATAGTCAACAACGAAGTCATATCGAGACTAGCAAAGCGGCTTTCGGTAGATTAAAGCAACATGTCCCAAATGAAAAAGGCATTTGGCTTCAGGCACCAGCAAGTATTTACCATGCAGTTGTCATTACTGCTTTTCTGTATGACTGCAAAACTTAAACAGCTTACAGTCCTCACATTAAGTGTCTTAATCAGTTCCACATTTTACTTGATAAAAATCTTGAATACTTGAGGTTTTGCAGAGCTGAAGAATTTCGGTGTCTGCTTCTGCAAACCCATGTCACTAGTCTCACTGCCACTTAGTGTGTGTTTTTTGTCTGCGCAGCTAGTTTTCTCAAGCCATTTTTGAGGGGGATGACTGTCATGCAGCCCAATGAAGTGATCCAGGACCTGTTTAAGGCAACACTGCAACAGCTACCAGCTCTGCAACACTGAAGCTCCAAAGAACATGTCACTTTGCTGATGCCATAAAAACTGTGACCAAAACTGGAATTGTTTTTTGCCTACCACAGAAGGTGCCAGAGAAAGAGAGCAGTGAGATGAGCTTGGCGCAGTACACTTGTCCTCGCTGTCAGCTTTTCAGATTGAGCTGCTTTTAGGGCTCAATATATGAGAAACTTGGGGAAAAGTTTCTTTTCTTATTTTCTTAATGTTGAATCACAAACGCATTTATGAAAATAAATTACTCTTTTAGCTCATTTCATACTTAGGAAATTGCTCTACAGGCTAATAATAGTGCTGTATTATGTTTAGTGCCAAATGCATATTAAGGACTATACAAAAACCCGAAGCAAAGGCAGCATCTATTCCCATGCAAAACTAGGGGAGTGCATTTCTGATTACCCTTACTCACATTTTCTCACTAACTTCACTGAAATAACTTAAAAGCATGAACTTAAAAAAAAAAATATTTTTGGATCAAGGTTTAAGACATTTTTAAGGATCTAAACCATGTTTTAGGCAAGTCAGCAGATGACTCTTAGTAGCTAATGGATTTTAGAGTTCAGATCCTGCTGACAGTAAATTGGTGGATAGATGCATATTCAGAGAAGTTCTTGAAATTAAGAGTGATAATTGAAATCAGCACAAGTCTGAGACTCGGTCTCTCAAGGGGCAAAAAGCAGAAGCTGTATAAAACGACAGTAGCAACTAAATTTTGTATGTGATGGGTTTAATAGTTTCCTCAGAGACATATTGCTTAATTCTTGAGTTAACTAAATCTGTCCATTACTAAACATTGCATTATTATTGTGGAGCTATAAAAATGTGTGTAATGACCAAAGCATAGCTTTTATAGGTGGTTTATATGATCTTTAAGGCATTTATATGGCATTTAATGCATAAAGTAGAATGCATACAGAAGGGTTCAGGTCGAAGGGGACCTGAGGGAGGTCTCTTGTTCAATTTCCCGCTCAACATAAGGCCTTGTTTGAGGTCACGCTGGGCAATTAGGGGCTTTGACTAGTTCAAACTTGAAAACCTCCAGGGATGAAGCCTACAAGGCTTCCCTGGGTAGCCTGTCCCATTGCTGGGTTGTCCTCACTGGGAAGAACTTGCTTTCCTGATATCCCGTTGGAACCTCTCTTGGGCCCATTTGTCTGTTGTGGCTCAGCCTCCCATCAGACACTGATGTGAAGTGCCTGATTCCCTGACTTTAACAAGGATCTTTTTTTTTATTATTTTGCCTGGAGTTAGTGAAACTTTCATGTTTACTGATTTATTTTTATAGATTAGGTCTCCTTCTTTGGAGTTTGGTGAATTGAATTTTTGCAACAATATCCTGTGTCTTTTTTGTATTTGGAGAGCCTGCAAAAAGTAAAAAATAGTTCTGTTAAAAAAGGCAGTAATTATAAGGGTTATTGAGATTTCAGCTTTTGATAATTTCAGCTGCAATTAAAGTAATTATTGTACAATCTGCTCCATGAAAATGTTTAAAAGGAATGCTAAAGGAACATGCCAAATTAAAATGTACATGTTTTGGGATTCATAAGCCTTCAGTCAGGATCTCGAAGGACCTCATAGTCTTACTCTTTTGAAACAAGCATATTATGTAGAACTGCCAGACTTCTGAGCCTTTTCCATCTCAAATATTAAGATTCTCTACAAGCTTATGAAAATCTCTGCAGATAAAATGCACCTTAGGAAAGTTTTCTTATAATACAGTCAGTGGAATAGTCTACCCTATTAGCAAATACTCTAGTGCTCTGTTTAGACTAGCCGAAAAATTAGGATATACAGTAATTTCACAATGCTTACACATCTAGACAATGCACCTTGCTACTCAGAAATTGTTTTTCTTATAATAACTGACTTTTTTCTCTTTTTGTGGTTAAAAAATTTTGTCTTTGAATGGTAATAGGATATAATACGCTCATTCAAAACCTGAATTTCTGTAATAACTTCAGTAATGCACTTTGGTAGCAGGGTAATGGTAACACTTACTTTCTTGTGGAGGCCTGCTTCAAGGACAGGATGCCTTGTTAGTAGCTAATCAACCTCAAGGACGGCAGTGCACTTGTTCCCTCAGCAAACAGGGAGCAAAGGCAACTGTACGACTGCTGCATGACCAAGAAGCTGATTGGATAGTCTTGACGTAATCCTTTAGATTATTGATTTATTTAGTAACTATGCTTTGCATGATTTTAGGCAAATAAGGTATTGTATCTGGGACAGCATGGTATATAAGTTTTATCTGATGTGTAATAAAGGGTCTTTGGTTATACTGGAGTCCATGGCTCAATACACCACATTTGTATGTCTCCATAATCTACTGTAATGCAGTTTCTATGAACCTGAACTTCATGAGATGTGCAAGAAACACTCTTCTGGGGTGGTGCATGTTTTATTTATGTACCTGGCAGAAAGCTATAGGAAACTTCTTAGTATTAACTTTTGCTGATTTAAGTGCACAATATATCTGGTAGCAGTAAAAACAATTTTGATGGACAAGATATTCCATTATGACCTGCACACCTGGAAAAAATAAGTCAAACCATGTTTTCCTTGGGATAACAAAATGCTGCGGAAGATGATAAAGAAAATACTTTTGCTCTTCGTGCCCTGGGTAGGGATGTTGTTGCTCCGGTGTCACTGGTCCTCAGTGTTGCATTCATTATTTTCCCTGATATATTCCAGCACTCAGGTGTGACTTTCTTTTGGAAAGACTAATATACTAACTGAAAGTCTTATCAAAAAGAAAGAAAATTAAAAAAAAAAAAAAAAAAAAAAACCAGGACTGTTAGGCCCTTGTCCAAACATTCTTCATTCTAGAGTCCCTCTAATTTCTAGAGTCCCTCTAGTGGTGCCACCCTGTAAATTTTACTTTTCTTATTTTCCCTCCAAATTTAGGCACGTATGCAAATAGAACTAAAAACATACTTTAATGAAATTAGCATTAGTGAAAATACTACTGCAGTATGAAATCCAGATGTATTTGGTTCGATTGTAGTGTAACACTGGTGGAAAATTACATGTAGGTTTAAATCCCTGCCTTCAGTTTAAAGAGAGTTGAGACATTTTTCAGTGACAGCTGAGCAAGCTTGACAATTCTTATGCAATTGTTAAACTACATATACATATATTTTTAGCATGCTAAAGGTTCTTCTATTTTCATAAAGATATTCAAGGAAGTTTATTTTGAGAAAATTAATTATATTTCTATGGTGACCTTGTGAGAGAACTTAGTATTATCAATGTGTGTTGTGCAAATAGATAGCTCAAGAAGGGATATAGTATTCAAAAATAGACCTGAAGAAATACATATTTCTACTTACTTGAAGGTCTAAAATAATAAGAAGAAAATAACAGGGAATAATTGGAAGCAAAATAGAAATATTTCTGAAAATGGAATGAAAGAACTGAGAAATTTAAGACACTCTTTAAAGTAAACACACATGAACATAAAAGACTTCAAGGTAGGGGCTCAAAATGGGATTATTTTAATTTTTAGGTTTTTGTTTGCTTGCTTATTTTGCAATTGAGTTAGGAAAACAGGAGAGAGCCCTGTGATTTGTTTTCTAGTTTTCAGAATTGAAGGAGATCGGAGCAGATCTGCACAAAGCTTTGGCTGAACCAACCCAAGTTCCTCAGTATTCAAGTGCAATGGCATGGTTGGACTCATTGATACAGCACAAACTGCTCATTTTGAGGAGGGAGAAGGAGGATTTTGACTCAGTTTGCAGTTGTTTGATTCCTGGACCCAACACTACTTCAGTGGGAAGGAAAATATAATATCAAATGTACTTGGACCAACTGCTGAAATGCACAAGAGGCAAAATTTTCACAAGAGGCAAAATTTTGCACAAGAGGCAAAATTTTCAAGGACACTAGATTATACCCACTAATATAGTCACTAATCGGAAAATGCAGGATATGAAGCTTCCTGTTATAAATCTAAATATTAAAATTGATGCTAGAGGGGACTTACTAACAACTGTTTTGATTAAGTTATAGGCTTTTTGGATACCACATTTTTGCATTTTGCAATGGAATGTTTGACTACCGAAAGACTCATCCAAACTTTATTTTAAATTTCCTTGAGTTTGAATTTTAATAGTTTCTCTTTTTTAAATCATATATTGCTTTCAAGAGGAACAGACTCTTTGGAAAGCTTCAAAAGGCAGCCAAGTAGAACAGCAACAAATATAAGATATGGATTCTTTTTTATTTTCAAAATATAAAGCAGAGAGCTGTGACTGCCTGATTTTTGTGTTGATGCCTTTGAACATTGAGTTCACAGAAGTGTGTTGACCATTTAGAGACGGTTTGGGCTCTGGAATCAATACTGAACGCTGAAGTAGCTTTTAGAAGCTCAGCTCCTGCTGTGCTTTCTCTAATTTGTGGTTTGTTGAAATCCGGTTTTAAATGTTACTAGAAGAGCCTGCTTTATGTCAGTAAGCAATCTAAAGAAGTCAGCATTGGCAAATAATGGATCATCGGGAAATAAATATAGGGATAATATATGCAAGGAAGACGTCAGTCACAAAACTTTTTGGAAGAAGTCAATCACACATCACTGCTAACTTTTTGTTGTTAGGAAAGAAATCACCGAGTCACAAATATTAATTAATTAAGTAATTTTCTCTCATCTACACAGATTGACATTCCTATCTGGGCTCTCATAACAACTTTTCATTTGGGAAAAAATCTCCCTTTAGTTTTCCTTTCTCTTTTTGATCCTTCTTCCCTTAGTCTTCCCCTTCAGGCCAAGCATCATGTTCTCCAGGTGAAATCACCCAGCTCCTCATATGGATCAAGATCCAAGCACCAAACTCCCACTGTTCCCTGTCTTTCTCCTCTGAGCTGGGTTTTTGTCCCTTTGTGGTGTTACAAAAATGGTCCTTGTGAAGTGGGTCAAATCCTGGTGTCAGGATCTGTCCAATCTGGCTCAGCTAGCCTGGCTTGTGAATATAAGGCCTTTAAAAGTCAAAGACCCTGCCAAAAAAAAAGTCCAGCAGTTGCCTTGGCATGCCCATACATGCGAATGTTAGGCAGGAATTCCGGTGGGATAAATTCCACTTCACCCTTTAAAGAGGAGAGCATTTTGGTCAGTGACATTTCCTCTCGCCTTATCCTTTGGCAGCCTGTTTTTAGAGGGAGCCCACGGGATTTGTCAACACGCTAAGGGGAGCAATGACGTGTTTAAAAACTCATGCAGCCTCATGCTGCTCATTGCTTTGTAATAGATGCCCCATGGAAATGGGGTGAAAAAACCGTTTTTTTCTCTTTTAAATTGCAATACTGCTCGGGAAAATCCTCTCCCACTGTAATCCATGGATCCGCAAAGCTTTGTAATTAGCAGGTTAAAAGCTCCTTTTTAGTGCATTAAAAGGTTCCTTATCTTCCTAAAAGGGCTTTCAAATAACAAGGAATGAATTTGGCAGCTCCTGAGTTACAGCTGCCCACAAGAATCCAGATGAACAGGTACTTAAATGTTAGAAGTTTTAAAAGCAGTTTGTAGGTGAGCAAGTGCCCTGACTCTTAAGGTTTAGCTTTTCAAAGCCTGTGGAGCAGTTAGACAAGTAGCTCTTGCAGTAAGTCACTGCTCTTGGGCTGCTAATTCCTTTTTTATGCATTTGAAGGTCCATTCCATAGCAATGCATGACGGCAGGAGAAGGGTTCCCGAAAGAGAGTCACCACAACCAGAGCCCAGTTTCCAGTTAGCGGCGGGATGTGAAAGAGAATTTTGCTGAAATGGCTCATTTGCAGTATCCAGTCTGCAGCTCTTCTCTCACAGCAGCCTTATCTTCATAATCTCTTCTCGTAATTTCCCTAAAAAGGCAGGTTGTGAAAAACTCTTTCTTATCCTGTGAGAAAAACAGGAAGGATAAAAGCTGCAAAGTCCTTGCATTCAGCAGAGTTTGAGAGTAAAATATTTGAGAGAGGGTCTCTTGTTAAACATATTCCCCTAACTGTACCAGAAAAAGTCCTTAGAAGAGCAGCATTTCCATGGCTATCCCATCTGCCTTCATTTGCAAGGCTCTTAGTATTTTGGTGTAATGCTTCTCTCTTAGTATTTTGTTATAGTGCTTCTATGCATTACAATTTTGTTCTTCTGCACATTTGCAAACTACAGTCTAAGGGATCAGCAGGTTTTTCAGCTTGTAAGTACTTTTTTTTGGCCATTTGCTAAGGCGTTAGCCCTACCTTCTGTGTTTCAGTGCCTAGCAACTAGCAATATTGCTTTAATTGAATACCTTTTCACTAGCAAAATTCAACTACTAATTCACGCATAAAAAGAAGGAATATGAAAAAGCTGTGTCATATGCTGGTATTTTAACATTACTCTCTCTTGTTTAAGTAGTAATTAAATAGGCACTGAGAAAGAATTCAATTTTAAAGTACATTCAATTTTTTTTAAGGCTTTGGAATAGCTTTATTACCACACCTTCTTCATCTGAACAAATGGAAAATTCTATTCTCAACTCAGAAAGAGCTAGCTTGAGACTTGGCTATTCTTTGCCTATCGATATGTGGATTTGATTTAGGTTTTGCTGTAAGGGAAAAAAAAATCTAGGGCTTTCACCTGCTGTGCAAAGTGTGCTGAAGGCAGGAGATGGGGGAATTGGAATGAAAAAAATTCCTTCCAGCCCTCTGGGATCCAGTGATCTTTCACTGCCACTGCGAAGTTTTCCAGGGAACGTGGAAAGAGCTGAACCAGCTGAGCCCAGGAATGTGACCTAGCCAGAAAGAGCAAAACTTAAGGCCACCTGTACCCATCTGCATGTTCAGTTGTTCAGGATTGCACCTCAGTGCCTCTTTTTTTTTTTTTTTTTTTTTTTTATACTTACTAGATAAAGCAAAATCCTGAAACAAAACCGTAGTTCTATAAAAGCAGTTACTCAAGGGAAGGACAAAGCAAATGTTCTGACGTTAATAGGGGTGGGTTTTTAGGAAGTGAGGGCAAGGGGGGAGGCAGCTGAACAGTGCCCAGTTGTGCTCTTTGTCCTCGCCTTGCAGAACCCCCCCTGCTTTCACTCCCAGGAACCAAGGCAAAAGTCCAGCAGCTGCTATATGGTTTGTAAGAGCCCAGACACCCTTCCTGTTGGAAAAGGTTATCAGTGCTACTGTCCTGAACTGAATTAGTACCAAATGAACGTTCAGACAGACTCTTCCCACCACAGAATACTTAAAAATGAGAGAGGAAAGCGCAAGCCTGAAAACTCATTATAATATATAGCTGAACTAAGTCTTGGAGTAATGGAAAGTACATGTTGTATCTAGCTCATTTCCAATACCAGCTTGGGATCCACACCAGCTCGGGATCCATACCAGCTCCCAGCAACTTTTGCTACAGCAGACTCTGTTGGCAACAAAACACCCCTCCACAATGAAGTTGTAGTCACATCAGATGACATCTGTCAACTCTCAGCTATAAGGTTAAATACTGTTATGGGGCAAAAACAGGAAATCTGATTCAGTGCATATTTGGAAGAGCTTTATTGCCATGTCTCTGGAGGTATCTCATGTAGCTCTGGGTTATAGAAGCCTTGAGTAAGCTCTTTGCGCTCATTGGAGGTGTCTTCTTTGCAACCATGAAGTCTAAATTACCTCTGTAAGCCAAGAGAGGAGAATCTCAAACATTGTGTGTTCTTTTCTTTAGCAGTCAGATCTCAAATAAGAAGAATGTGATTTTTGCACCTTGCCCCTGAGATTGCTCTCAAGATCAAGGCCAGTGGCTGTCAAAGAGAGCTTTAGGAAATCCCCCAACCACAGTCCATGAGCCTGAGTTTCTTGGCAACTCTTTGTATAGCTTTTGGTGGTTTAATACAACAGCAGGAGGGACCAGATGGGCTGCTTGTGGACTGCTTGTAATGCTCCTGTGCCTAGTGGAAGTGGGAATATTGGATGAGCTGCCTAAGATAGATGCAGAGATGCTTTCTATTAAGAATATAGTTACTCTTTATAAGTACAGCATACATGGTCGATACTTCTTGCCATTGAATTCATCAGTACAATGAAAGCAATTTAGATGGGTAATGAAAAGTCTTCTATTTTACTTTAAACTGGCACGTAATTTTACCTGTCAACAATCTGCAGCACAGAAGGTTGTTTCTGAAATTCCTGGCTCTAGAAGTTACCAGGGTATTTACGAAAATGTACTTAACTGCCAGTGAGTCAGCATTCATTGGTCTGAAATTCATTTCCAGGAATTATGTGATTTACAGGACTTGACTTCCAAACCTGGCGACTGACATGGCAAAAGCAAGAATAAAGAACCTCTCAAATATAAATGCCAAATGCCTCTCAAATGCAAACCACAGTAAGAAAACAGTCACTTTCTTGCAACTTATCTGTACTTGTCATTTAAAATTAGAGAATAAATATTGGAGAAATAATCAATCTCTGTCATCTTCTCTTTGGAGGCATGGTTTCCTTGCTGATGCCAAGATCAAAGGTCACACTGAAATGGAGAAGGAAAGTTTCTTTAAATTTTACAATGCTAATGAAGACCGTTCCTGTTCTTTTGGATTCATCAAGTGTGGAATGAATGCATTGGATATATTACCAGCATCATAATAACCAACAGACCTGCTTCTGGCATATAAACAAAGTGTAAGTAAGTACTGGTAACATCATTTTCAGTATTGTTATTTAGCATTGATTTCCCTATAAATGGGGATTCCAGAAGCTATTGAACCAAGCAGGTAGAAGTGGGAACTTGTTCAAATCATGTTTAGAGAAAGAAGCAGATTATTTATTTAGAGAGTTAAGACAAAGGAACTGACCCTGCCTAAATGCCCACGGCCACAAAGCAGCACTCATTGGTAGCAAACCCTTAGGGAGAAGAGAGCTTTTTTTATTTCTTCCTGGCACTGCCTCCAGTAGCTGAATGTATGCTCTTGGAAATAAACTGCTGTTCTGTCTCATTTCCTTAAGTTCCTGGCTCTGTGTCCTACTTTTCAGACAGATATTTCTTCTTTTCAGCAGAGATGTTGTGGTGAAGGTGTAATTTATGCTTTTATGACCTAGCAGAGCTATTAAACATATGGGTGGTGTGAGTATATGAGAGCCCATGGCCTGGATTGGGGTCCAAGCTTAACTTTGACTGCTGCCATTGACTGTATGGGGGCAGAGAATAGACTCCTTGCTCTAGAGTATTTAGTCCTACTTTTCCCCTCAATGTGGGATGTTTGCAGTTGGACTGAGGATTATTATAGCAAATAACTAAAATTTAGGTCAAAACTTACAAAAATCTTTTTGCAAAGAGTGGCCTTTAATGTTCTTATTTGTCTTGCTGCAGAAGCTGCTCTGCTCTTTGTGGTGATAGATAGATGCCACTGGGGTATGTGAAAGGATGCAGAAAGTGCTAGCAGCACTTTTATCTACTGCTTTCCCCTTCCTTATGGGAAATGTAGTCAATTTGGCAAGTTCCCAATGTCAGATAACCTGCAATATCTTAGATTGCAGATATTTTCAGACTTGGTTATTCCAAGGAGAAAAGTAGGTGTTATCTTATGAAAGAAGGCGATGTCCTTATGTCTGTCAAACCTCCATAATATTCTTGTAGAAAGTTTAGCAGATTTTGCCTGATTATTTGTTGGTTTAGACTTGTGTGTGATTTCATTGGAGTTGATAGATTTGCCTAAGTAGAGCTGTTTATGTATTTCATAGAAATCTGAGGTTCACGGTGGGAAAGTGATCATCCTTTCCAAAAACTGTCCATTCTGGGGTCCCATAATATCCATAAAATCCTGACATATTTCTTTTTTGGAGTTGAAACAAACCTTCAATGTACTTGTTTTATTTCAGTAATATTTCTACAAATTAAAAGTCCCCTTCCTATGTAAATCAGGGAACAAATAAAATAATTTGGTCCAACTGCTTGGATATTGTCAGAACAGGAGAGGAACTATTATCCAAGGCAGATACCCTGCTGTTACACAAAGAGAAATATACTCTTTGTTCTTGTATGCCATATAGCCTTTCTTTCATGCTGTTATATCCCAGGCCATACACCTTTGTATTTGGTAGCTAAAAAGTGGTCTGCCTCGGTCTTTTCATAGAACTGTCCAAGTATTTTATGGATGGAGAGTAAATCTTCCTGTACAATATCCTCCATCTATAACACAACAACATCCTAACTCAGGTAGAAATGAGTCTAGAAGTATTTGTGGGTACTGCACAAGAGTTTAGTATGGTCCCAAATCACAGATCTGACTGCACTCTTCACTTTGGAAAATTTTGCATTTTATGCAAAGCAAATAGATATACCCTCTTCTCTACTCTATATTTTATCAGTTCTTATTCTATTTCTGGACTAAGATGCTAAGAAAAATGCAACTGCAATGAAGGGATATTAAAAAATGTCTTGGTTCAAACTCTGCAGATGAATAATAGTCATCCTT
>JAVCKT010003387.1:0-17092 GCA_032273925.1 Rhynchotus rufescens | reverse complement strand
ACATATGCGAATCCATGATTTAAAAGATTAACCATAAAAATGTTTTCTTTCTCTCCTTCTCTCTTTCTTTCTCCCTTTCTTTCTCCCCTTCTTTCTCCCTTTCTTTCTTTCGTTCTTTTCCATTTTTATTTATTTTCACCTCAGGTAATCTAGATTCACAGTAAATATATATTATCTGAAATATTATGTCTCCTTTTTATTACAAAAAAAAGCACTAGTAATTGCCACTTTAGGCTAGACTGAAAGGCAGGAAGGACAGTCCAACACTTACATGACAGATATGCATGGAATTCATATTGTGCATCAGACCCCCTCTGGGATCTAAAGCAAGTCATTAGCTTCAGGTCTGCATCAGCAACACAGGGACAACATCATTTCCCTACCTTACACCAGTGCTTTATAGATAAGTACATCAAAGCCTGTGGCATGCTCAGATGCCCATAGTGATGGGGCCATAAAAAGACTTCCAAGTAATGAGGAGCCACAGGCTTTGCTATGGTGGGACACATAGTGTGGTGGGAGCCAATATCCCCCACTGTAATCAAGCTTCTCTGAGGAGGAGGAAAAGCAAGAACTGCCTGGGATGAGTGAGTAGCCAAAAGGGCTGGTATCTTGGCCATGTAGCAGCTCTTCTGGTCAGGCAGGGAGGAAAGGGATCCCCCACACAAAGGGATAAAACCATGTCCACACTCCTACACATGGGACCACTGATCTTCAGCAATTAATCCCTGGTGTTCTTGTCATTCCTGGCAGTCCCTGTGATGTGAGAGGCATTGCTGTATGCTCAAAGCAGGCTCTAAAGTAGAGCCTAAACTTCACTGTCAAGAAAAGATGAGAATTATGTTAATTTTTGACTAAATGAGATACATGTAAGTGAATATTACAAAACCAAATGGCAGACCAGTGCTCAGGTCCAGGCAGTTACCTGGACAATAAAAATAGGATAGCAGGTCTGACCAATGGCTGGAAATACCAGCCCCTCCATGCAGGACAGGAGGACTTCATCTAGATGGACTTGGGCTTCCCACCAAGCTTGCAGCTGGCAGCCTCTCAGAGCTCTCTGGGCTTAGCTACAGCATCTCTCATTACAGCTATTAGGACGGGGTGTCAGTGCACATGTATGCTATCAGAGATACAACATTCCTCACCAATATCAAATGAGTAGAGAAGTGCAAAGAGCAGAGAAGGCTCCAAAAGGAGATAAAAGCTGTTACATTTCAAGAGCAAAACACTCAATGAGCAAAACACAGCCAAAGGCATATTGTAAATTATATTAGAATATCACCCTAAGATGTTTGGCTAACATCCATATTTGTATATCAACATAGGTAGTAAAATGATCAAATGGTTCTTCGGAGACCACCTTCGGCTCACACAGTCCATCTGCAGCCACACACCACGGATACAGCACGTTGCTTGCTAATCTATCTGGGGAAATATTTTGTTAGCTGAATTACACTTCACATTCATTTGTGTAAAAATGGTGTATTTAATTAAAATATTACTTGTTTCAACTCCTGCCATAACTGGGATCATATCCAAGCTTCAGTCTTATCCAGTGTAAGCCATGCAGCAGTAATACTTTAAAATGCATAATACACACTTAACTGCGCCATGTGAAGCTTCACATTAGCTGCCTGGACTAAAGAACAAATGCTTCTTTTTTGCTATATAGCACCTCTGTTTCCAGTATGAGGGGAAAGCCTTTCCTTTTTTATTTTTAATTCTCTAAACTTTGCTAAATTAGTGGGTTCTAAATTATGCTCTGTGATGAAGAGAATAAATTTGGGGATGCTTAAGTGTCCTTACGATGTTTTCAATTAACTTTTTTTTTCACACAGATACTAGATAAAAGAAAATTGTGACACTGTTTTCAACACACATAATATTTCCAAAAGAAAAAGAAGGGCTATTGACCTGCATCTCATTTTGCTTCAATTGTCTTAAGAGTATAGAGCTAAAAGAACAGCCAGTCTCTCTAAATCGATGGATCAGTTGCCTTATTTGAAACAGCTGAATAAATAACACCCATATTATATCGCATCACCACAGTGTAGCTGTACGCTTTCAGGCTGGTAGCAAACAAGCAGTTTGCTCTATGGAATTGATTATTCATCCACGAAGGACACTGTGGTATGATTATGAAATATTCCCAGCCCTGGAGTTATCATAAATGTATGAGCTTCCAAAATTAAGCTGGTCATTTTAACACTCAAAACCATATGGCTACATTAAATTTTAAATAAGGAGAGAATTGCAATGGGAGAGACTTGCCTAAAAAAAATCAACGTAATGAAATGCCCCAGTGGTGGTGGTGTTAGGATCCATAGGTAGGTTTAGGTTCCACAGTAGGATCCTACTGAATCCTACTATGTGGTGGATGTAAAATTCTTCGTTTGCTATCTTTGCTTAGGACTGAATGCTCTTGTATCGAGCCCTTTGGTGCTAAACTGGCAAGATGCTTAAGTACAAGCTTAAAATTAAGTTACGTAAATAGTTCCAATTGCCTCTGAATACAGGAAGTTAAGCAACTGATTAAGTGGCTTGCTGGAGTGGTGCCAGAGGGCTCACAAGAGCACTGGATCCCATCTTTTATCCTCTATTTGGAAAGCATCTCCTTGTGTTTAATTTAATTGAAAGCAATGCTCGAACAATAACAACTTCACATTTATGAACCTCTAATCTATCTAATGGCCTCTTTTCTGAGCACCTCTCTATCTCACAACTTAGATACCTGTTGAAATAAGCAAAAACAACAACAAAACAAATAAAAAACCTACAAAACCTCCCAAACAGACATCTTTACCTCTGTTTTGGAGGAGAAACATATGCTTGGGAAGTCTACGTATGCTTGAAAGCATCTTAATCAGGGATCCCCAAAGGGCATTTAGTGAGTGCCCTGGTTCCCTAAAGACAATTGTTACAGCTACATCCCTTGAGCTTCGTGTCATTCATCCATCATACAGCACTTTTATGAAACTCTACTCTGATGTTCCTCCACTAAATGGCCTAGGCACTCCTGCTCTTCTAACGGACACCACCACTCCAAACAAACAAGCAAACAAACAAACAAAATCCCACATGGAATATTTCATTTCTCACTTAAATGCATTTTTACAGTATCCAAGGCCCAGACCTTGGAAAGGGACACACACTTCGCTAGAGCAAACACCTTGCTACATAAAAACCAACATGAGGCTCCGTGCACTTCTCTGCATCCTCTCTGCCTCTCGCATGCAAGAAAATGGCGGTCTCAATCCCACAGCAACCACTTATGCAACCCTTGACTTCTTCCATGACATAATTTTTTGGGAACAGCCTCAGGCAAAGCTCTGAGACTAAGTGCTCTGTGAGATAGGTCCCAAAGTTGAGAAACTTTTCTCAGAGGTAAGAAAGAGCTTGACCTGGAGGTTCATGTCTGAGCTCAGAACAGGACAGCCCAGCTCTTGTCTTGTCACTGTTCCTTCAACTATTTTTTTCCCTCCCAGAATCTTTCAATGCAGAATATTTAGTTGATTATGGAAAGCCAGGATCAGAACTACCTAACTCTTACCCCACAACTCAAATCCCAACGCAGACACCTGCAATGAGGGACTCTCACTGATTTTGATTTTCATAATCCCATTCCTTTTTCACTTTTGTCTGCAGTTTCCCAACTTCACATGAGTTTTCCAGCAGGTGCTTACACTTCTCTAGGTGGACACTTCTCTAGGTGGAGAGCAGTCTGGGCTCAGCATTTCAGCCCTGCGTGGGCCTTCGCACATCTCCCACTTTGCAGCTGAAGACACTAACCAGGTGGCTACAGGAGTAGACGTGGGAGGAGCGGGAAGGAGCAAGACTGGGATTTAACACATTCCAGCTAGGTGTATTCTCAGTATATATTTAAAGAAGCTTTATGAGATGCCTGGATTTCACGTAGGCTTAGACAGTTGGCTTAGCTGAAAAACCTGCGATTCTGGACACTTTTGTATGAAATAATTAAGAACCAAAGCAGCCCAGGCCAGGGAGAGGGCTGTGTCCAGAACAAAACCTTGAAGTCACAGCTCAGTTTGCATTTCACTTCCGCCACCTCACCAAAACAGAGCTTAGTGTTTTTACTTCCATCCATATCTTCCATAAAATTAAGAATAACAATAACAAAACTTTATAATCTTTTCAGCTCAGATAACTGGGTAGACAGATAGGCTTGCAGTGCAATGTGCACATTTCCAGAATATTTGAAATAATAAAAAATAACAACTAGAACAGACTGTTTTTGCAAAGCCTTATATGCAGTCCTGAGCTGCTAAATTTCTTGATCATGACAGCACTAAGCTTTAAAAAAATAAATCCTCCTATAACCATTCTAATACTACTGCAGTCTGCCTTTGTATGATCTCCTACTGTTTTTAAGTGGCATCTTTCCCCAGAGCCATTTGTCTTTTGCTGAGAATTTTTCAAAATTAAATTGCGGCATTACATGGCCACACATACAAAAGGGAACCATGATGGAAACTACAAAGGAAGCCTCCAAGCCTTTGGTTTTGTTTTGTTTTGAACAAAAAGTACCTTAAAAACTTAAAACAATGGCTTTCAACATATCTCTAGCAGGGTTTTATTATGTCTCATACAAATACGAGAAACGCTGAGGTTCTCTAGTGAATTAAAGGCGCTGTAGTCCTGCTCATGCAATATTTCAGTGGAACAGCTATGAAATTATTTGTTGCCCATTAATAACTGATCTTGCAATCTTAACATTACCTAACTCTTCACACAAAAGAAATGTAAAGATGGCAAACACAGACACAAAAGGCTCAATGTCATTTCTTCCCCTGCTGAATTATAGGACAAGGTCAAGTTATGAAGTCAGTGTCTTCATTTTATTCCATAGAGGATCTAGCAAAAATACTATGTATGCTGACTCTCAGATAAGTCCATTGCTACCTTTCCAAATAAGGTAGCAATGATAAGGTAGATATTTACCATTTAACAAGAAACCAACAAGCAATTAGAATGCATGGAGAGCTTATTAATCCAATATGCCTCTCTAACTACTCAATGTCCCTTCTGAAAAAAAAAAAAAATACTCCATGGAGTGAAGAAATTCTCATCCTCACATTCCAAGCAGTTGTTTCTGGAATTTACAGTAGTGAATACACATTCTCTAATCATGGGATGGACACAGGGGAAGAACAACTATTTCAGCATGTGTGATTTTGACTTTGCAATCATAAATAGCTAAATCTTACATCCTGTGCAGATTGGCTCTTGCATGCAGACACACATACTGCTCCTATAATCAACAGCACCCAATGGAGCATTTTCCAAGTAGACTACTACTAACAAGTTGCTTTTTTGATTATTGTTGTTGCTGCCATTGTCAAAATTGCTGTTTTTCCCTTTTACCATGAAACAGATTAGACGTCATCTCCTAAATCTATGTCTGAAATGAGAACAACATTCCCCAAATCAAGAGCCAACAGAAAACAAATAATCAAGAAAAATAATTGTGGAAAGGATAAGTTATTTTAATTACCTTCAGAATTATACAGGGATTTGCTCTGGTGTACATTATAATCCCATTGCTTTGCAGAGTTCGCAGACGTAGAGCCAACTTGAATTCCTCTTTCTTGCTGTTTTCAGAAACTCGGTATTTAATGTAACTATTCCCAGCAAAGCTAAGGGAAGTGTGGCCTGAAATAATATTTTGAAAACACACATTCTTTTATTGATACATGAAATAATTCTACAACTGTCAAGCTAATTAAAAAATTTATAGAACTAATGAAAATATTTAGGAGGAAACCTACAAATACAGCCCAACTTTGACGGGAAAGACAGCTTGGACTTACTGCATTATTTCTGAATAATTTTAAATTATTTCTGAAGGGTTGAGGAAAAGATCTATTTCTCTACACTTCTATAAGAAAGAGGGATTTCTCCAAGTATTCAGAATTCATAAGGTTATCTCCCCCTGGAGGCACCTATCTGTCCTTGCTGATAACACAGAGAGTCAAAGATGACCAGGCAGTTGAATTAAGTGTGTCAAATTGGGCTGGCAGATGCCAATCAAACATTTCCAAGGAGAGTGAAATACCATGTGCCCTCTGTCATGCAGTCTTGGATTCACTGAAGTCAATGGAAAGGCTCCATTCCAGTGGGCTCTTTGTATCCTAGGGAACAACACAGTTGAAAAGAACTAACTAATGTCCTGAAACTTTTCTTTTCAGGACAGTGCACTGTTTTCATTAATTAAGTTTGGAATTTTGGTAATCTCACTCATAATTACAAGACTTAATTAGAATTTTGACCATAGCTGGAAAACATCTGGCAGAGCAGCCTCTAGAAGAGTGCTGTTCTCTCAGTGGCCTGTTTTACAGATTTAGGATCCCAGTGGAAGCTGGGTCATGGTCTACCTAGAGCACCACAGCTGTAAAGCCCATTCTTCTACATTGCTTATAGACAGATGCCTTGAGCGCCAGTGCTGAGAAGCGTTAAGCACTTCCATTGACTTCAGTGGCACCTCTACCTGCAGGCTGACAATGGCAGCACTTTGCTGTTCAAGTGCATCCCCTTTTACTCTACTGTGTGCTGGGCACCTGAGCATTCGCCAAGCTTTCCTGGTGGGCACTGGCAGATGAAAGGTCTCCGGTTAGCTTCGTACCCCACACACTGCATATCCCCTGGACACGGCTTCTCCAGACAAGGATCGTTAGACCCAGGACACAGCCCTCCTGCAATAAATTGAAACACTATTAGAGATGCAATGTGAAAAAAAAAAAAGCCACATTCTCTTTAGCAATACAGTGACGAAAGGAAGACACTTATTGATCTCACACCTAAATACAAGCCAAGTATGCCTTAAGAATATTAAAAATAATTTAAATCTTCAGGGAAGAGATGCCCTTCAGAAAAGTACTTGGCAAAACAATTATGGTTCTTCTCCAAAGGCTACCATAGGGCCCATCCTGTACAATAACAACTATTTTGATCAATAGTTGCTTCATAATTGGTGTTGTGACTATCAGGCCAGCGACCTACTCACAAATCTTTGTATGCAGAGAATTCAGGGATATGAATTCAGGGATATGAAATGGAGCAAACAAATGACTTGGAGCAACACGATTCCCTTCTCCCCAGCACATCTATGAGAAGTGAGTTAGGGAGAGATCAGAACAGAACACAGAATGGCCATTCCCAGGCTCTGAACTGACAGAGATATGTTCAACCTTATAAAGCACAGGACATGCTACCAGCTCATCAAAAGGCAGAGTCAGACTTGCCCAGGCTCCTTGGTCCTCCTGGCTTTTCTGAAATCTATTACATCCTACTGAGCACCTTGTCCATGCTTCAAAAAGGGTATCTTCCTTTTCTTCTGAATGTAACAGCTCTAGTCCCACTGCATCTGCACCTCCATATGTCCAGGCAGGAATGTGCTTTGCACACTAAGAACTCAGTGTGAAGAACTTTTTAAAGTAACTTGTCTAGATTTCGTAACACTACCTAATTGCAAAAAAAAGATTAATATTTTAAATAGCTAGTTAGAATTTACAGTTATACATAGGGCAAAATATTACCTCTTTTTGTATTTGAAGGAGAGCAAAATTTGGATAAAATTACTTGAAATGCCACGACTTGTTCTTTCCTAAAGACTTTTTACTAGTATGGAATCTAATCTTATCAAGAATAGATGAATCTGAAACTTCTAACTTCCTAAAGGAAATAATCTAAAGTGACAGATAAATATCATTTTTTAAAGTTGCTCAAAATATTTCTGCACGACGCAAATGCCTCAAGGTACTTCACAACTTTCTAATTTGTTAACACTTAAATTCTGGGGTTTGGACACAGATTTCTACTTAGTATTTTAAAATTCTTTAAATAAATCTGTTTAGTTTGCCCTGTTCTTAAAAGATATGCAAACACGGTCTACAATAATGCAAAAGACCATACAACTACTCATGTTAAATATATAAATTCTTAGCTACTTCAACAATGGCTTTTTTTTTTGTGGTTGCTATAGAGAAATTAGGTTCCACTTTTGGATGGTGTGAGACACCTACAGAAGTATATGTCTGTAAGTGCAGAAAAAAAAAAGCATTCCCACCCTTTTTGTGGATTCACGACCACAGTTTGAGCCTGGGGAGAGTCAGCTGCTGAGAATGGACGGGCATATTTTTCTTTGCTCATCACATTCATTTATTTAAAGCCATACAGGCAAGCAATGATTTTAATGATAGGAAATCAGCACCTCCCCATCTGCCAGTCTTTGAACACTGGTTGCTCTTGTCTGCATCAGAACATTCACGTTAGTCCAACACTTTAGTTTTTGAAAACACACATTCAATGTACAATTTATAAAGGAAGAAATCAACCTGTAACAGAGGGAGTCTCCTAAAGTAATGGAAGAAAGAGTCTTATTTCTCTCATATTTTAGCAGAAACCAAGCACGGCTCAGCCTAAGCGTAGCTGAAATTACCTGGCACTGTAAGTATTTTGTGGAAAAAGAAAAATGACTACTGTAGGTTTCAGAGTGGACACGGGCTGCCTACAAATACGGCAAGGACTGTAAATGTCTTGTTTGATGTACAGCACAGTCAATTTAATCTTTAACATCCTCCCCTCTTTTGCCAAACATTTGTTTGAGAGCTCTGTGCAGTAAATGATTTACAGTACTGTCTGTACCACAGTTAGAAAATGATGCATAGCAATCTTTATTAATCAGTTTGCCAGGTTACATCAATAGGAATAAGAGTAGCAATATACAGCTATATTTTAAGTCCTACAGAATCAAGGAACAAATGAAATTTAATGGGGTTTTGCACTACAGAACTATATTCCTTAGAAATCTAGGGTCTACAGAATTTAACTGAGAATGTGATGCTTTCTATAGCTGTTTCTTAAACTGAATCTCCAGAATCCGACGGAGTACAATAATTATTTGTTAAACTATATCAGGCTGTTAAATAATCTATAATAATCTATAATCTACAATAATCTATAGACTTGTGATCTCCCACCTGTTTCTGAGGGCTATTTTTAATTCATCTTTTTTTTTTGTGATGAACGCACAGCATACCAGTGTTGTATACCCAGCATCTCTCTCCTCTGAACACACCTTATGTAAGGTTGTAGCTCCAGTGAGTCTCTCTGTAGCTGACAAACAGACAAGTCATTTGGACAAAACCCCACAGCTTGTCAGTATGTAGCAGAAAGGGACACTGAGATTTCAGATTTTTTTGAACTGTTCACAACCTGTAATGTAGGATTGTATCCTTGACATCTTTGACATTAAGCAATAAATGAGTAGCTTGCTTTGTTATCAATTTTTGCCAGCTTTTTAGCTGATTCAGACTCTGATTTCTACTTCGCAGTCATCATTGCACAGTTAGAAAAATACCTCAAAAGTATCAAACGTATTTAGTCTAACTCTGACAATATACTAAGGAACTTCTTATCTTGGCAGGCCTAGAACACTTCTTTTAGGGAAATTACAAGCAAATCAACTTTTTATTTATCCTGCTGCACACAGATTTCACAGCTGTCACAAAAGTTTTAAAATATTCAGACCTGGGAGAAGAAATGTTATATGCCTGTCTGTGTGCTTATAAGTACATAAGCTACAAATCTGCATTATTCTGCTGCTGATGCTAAAATGCATTTTCAGGCTGATTTCACAACTGTGTTGAGCAAAACTGTGAAACCATTCAAGGTTACTTTGTCCACATCAAAGATTTATGGCTTGAGTTTAAATAAAATTATTTTAATGTTGCATTTCCACTCCAAAGAACAGTCTATTTGCCATTCTATAACAGATTCAAGATGTATGCATTTGGATTGATCTCTTCTTCCTGCAGGCAAGTCCAGAAAATCCACGGTATTCCCATGAAATTCACATTAGTATTAATAAAGCTGTTCTCTACAAGCTATCACATAGACACATGGGGCTAGTGTCAACCAGTATATGACAGGAAAAGGCTGAATAGGCCCACTTTAATTTGACTGATCACTTTCAATTTAATGCTATAAATGGAAGTAGAAGTATTACAATGTCCCCACCAGAATATTGTGGAAGAAAATGCTCTTCCCTTGCTACCTGAGACATTTTCTTAAATCCTGCATATCTAAGGAAGGATCATTTCTAGGAATGTAAATATAACTTGAAAATTGAATGATTTAGCAATTGTAAATCGGTTGTGTCTTGGGATATTTGGTGCGTTTCAGAGAGTCTCCTCTTTTGAATCCATATGATGAGCAAAAAAAAAAAAGTATCTATTTCCCTTGGTAGCACAGAAAAGTTTGTAAGGTGACTCCCTCAAGACAGAGCTCCAGAAAGCAAATAAAGCAAAGCTCCGAACTGCTGTTTTTATCTAATGATCATTTTTGAAGGGAGGAAATAGCCATGATACTTGAATGCTTGGTCAGCTGCCATTATTTTTGGAGTGTGGTAACCAAATATTACCACAAACAGCAATTACAGCATATGAGTGCAAATACCACAAAACTGGTTCTCCACAAGTCTACCATGGGTTAAGGTCACATCCAGGGCTGCCGGGGCACACTGTTTGGCACTGTTTGGACATGCTTGTCAATGCATGTGAATGAACTAATTCCTGCCCCAATTTTAGAAGAACTAGCTGAGACATTTGATCTATTTCATCCTTTCCTTGACTGAACTTCCCTTCAGTTCCCCTACGTTATAGCTAGAGCATCCCCTCTCCATGATTCTCCACTCATGCCTCCACTTCAGAGTTCAGCTCTCTGGAGCAGCTTTTATTCAGGATGGTGCACTCTTAGTGTGGGCTTTCAAGGGGAGAAAGATCTCTCCTTACCCATCTCAAAATTGCAAAGTTATAAGGGCTAGAGCTCAATCAATCAAATTATCAGATTTATCTCTACTTCTTTGGTTTCCAAGAACAGACAGGGCAGTTTTTTCTTCTCTTTTTTTCCTGGTTATTCTGTCAGAACAACTCAGATGTATTAGTACTTATGTGCTTCTTGAAAATGAAAGATCTGTGGGAGTTCAAGATCCTGGTATTAACACTTCAGGTTTACAGCTATGAATTTAGGTTTCCCATACCAAAACCTGAAAAATACCTGGGATTTCTTAAGAGGTACTATGTGCTCTGAGGAGCCGAAGATACAGAAAAACCCTTAAAATGTGGTTCTATATTAAAAACAGATCTTATAATGGCTCACAGTCTATGATTTTCTTTTTGTTACAACATTCACAAAACGCTTCATAAAGTCATAAAGTCTAAATTCCCTCGTTTCACAAGAAAGTGGTCCAAGACTGCTATTCACTAGATTAAATAACGTGGATGCAAGCGTCTGCATTTTCACAGAACACTTTGGGGTCTATTAGAAAAAAATCCTTCAAACTACTAAGCCAGAACCATATTAAACACTGGGAATGGATTTCATCTCATCTAACTTTAGGGCATGATTCATCTGACTGATTTTAGACATCTAGGGAGAAATGTATCACATCATTAAAAAATACCTCATTCTTTCCACTGTCTGGAAATGGGGCCTGGAGTGACCATCTCAGATAAAGATATATACCAGCGTTTGTCAAGATGAATACCATCCAGCCTTGTCCTACAAACACATTAATGTAATCTCGCTTTTGGAAGATTACAATAAAGGAAGATTTTATAGCATAGGAGTTCCAACAAAACCAACCTGATTTTTCCCTGTTGATATTTCTTGGAAAAAAAACCCACTTTGCAACATTAAAAAACAAAAATATAAAATATATTTTTGCTTCTCCAGCACAAGCCTGCTACGAAAACTATTTGCAGGAATATATTTATTCTGGTCCTCCTGCCTCTGTTTCCCACAAGCAGTGACAGATCGCTGCATACCTTCTGTCCTATGATGGGAGAATGGCAATTGCATGGCTCCCAGATCCACCCGGGAAAAAGCCCCGGGTTGTCATAATACTCTTCATACAAACACAAGCAAAAGAGCCAGGAATCTGAGGAGGCAGTCTGTTATTGGAAAACAATTTAGCTCAATTTTATTGATTTTAAGGGCTTAGATTGATGCATCTGAACTTTGGAACTTATCCTTCCTGAACGGAGCTGCTGCTCCCCAGGGGTTCACCCTGCTTTGCAGCCTGTCCGTATTTTCACATTAGGTAACTGTTTGCTCACAGAGGTAATCTGGGTACGTTATGCACAGCTGGCATGCATAAATTGTGTATATCTGTGACATCTGCCAGTGGGAAAAACACTCCAAGTATGATACATATTTCAGGAATGAGTGAATTAGCTCAAACTCAGGCTTTCTGGGTCATAATTGAATCAGATCAGTGAAAACATATGTAATGTTTTAATGCTTTTTTCATATTTCAAGTTATCAATATTTACTGGACTGAGCCACAAAACTCTGCTAGGAACAAAAGAAGCACAATGCTTTCATTATTTCAATTATATCTTGCTAATGCTCTCTTTTTAAAGGAGCTGTGAGAAATCTATTGTGGCTTTTGTTTTCCCTGATTTGCTCTATTTATGAGCATGTATGAGAACTACTGACTAACGGAAGTATGCAGATTTTTTAAGCTCTTCCTTTTTGGGCCTAGTTCTGAATTCATGAATGCTAAGGACTATACATAGGTTCTCTAATCAGTATCTCCTCAGAAGAGGAGATAGATACTCTCTGTGTTACGGTCTGTGTGATAAAACCCAGTGTGTATTTCTGTATTTACAAAAATACCAGAATATTTCTCGGGGCTCCTTTAACTGAAAACATTAGAAGAGGCTGCAGCATGGACTAATGTGGTGGAAGGCAAAACACAGACTCCCACTTTCTACCAATTTCTGTGCAAGTAAAAGCTCCAAGATTTCCATCTACCTGGTAGCTAACCATATTTTTTAAACCATCAGCTCTGGTCACATTTTTGTTACAGGCTGGACGGTGGCCCAGACATGCCCCAAACGCACCCCAGGCTTTGGGGCTCTGCTCTGCCTGATTTTCAGATGCTTGTGGAGCAGCCACGGAAAATCAGCACAAAGCTGCTCAGACCCTTCAAACACTCCAGCTGACCAAGGCAGTGCCTCTTGCAGCTGCCTGTACAGCAATCTTCGTGGCCATGATTAATGGTGCAGGGGCTAGGGAGCACAGAGGGCCTGCAAAACAGCACTGCCCCCGGAGCAGCCTCTGATCTGTTCTCAGGATTCACTGGGCCATGACAGCAAAATTTGGGAATTGCAATTCTAACTAAATTTTTATGCTTCCAGGGTAAACTTGCTGGGCAGGCATAGAACAAAAAGAGAGCTGCTGGACCAGAACTGCACAGCTATTCCAAAGTCCTTTCAAGCATCTGAGCTGAAAGAGCAGGAGAGTCACTTCCTGTAAGTATTTGGTGAGAATATACACCATTATTGAATTAAAAAGCTGTATAAATAGGAGTAGCAAAGTGAAATTAGAAACAGCACCAAGTTTGGCTGCCAGGAAAATTTGTGACCAAAGCGATTAGCATCTTTACAGCGATGAGGCTCTGCAATTTCTTGGTATGGAAATGAGACAAAGGTAAGACTTAAAGAATACACCAAGTGTTGGGGGACAGTGATCCTGCACTGGCTTCAGGACTCGGCTGGAGGATGCTGCAGTACTGCTCTTCTCACACTTGTGAAAATCCCTGCTTCTTTCATCTGCACCAAAATACCAACTATTGTTCTACTATATGTCATCTCTTCCAAACTTTTAACACTACTATTTAAACGCTGTCCAGCTTCTCGGCTCTTTAATGCACATGAAATACCTCAGGTGCAGTATTCTGGTATTTTCTCAGAATCAAACTTAAAGGCTTTATTATTCATATGCAGCAGGATACAATTTCTTGTTAAGTTTTATGCATTAGGGACTATTTTCATTCTTGCTGAAAGACACAAAGTTCTGCTGACTTTTAGAGAAGCAAAGGCTGATTACTGAGAGACATGATTACTGATTTATTATATGTGTGTGTGTGTGTGTGTGTGTGTGTACTGAAGTTAAAGGAGATTTAGATGTATCGATTTTACAGCAGTATCTTCCTCCGCACAGAAATGAAGTGGAATGAGGAGCAAATAGCTTGGCAAACAAAAGAAAGAGAACTATTATTATAACTGCCTGAGGTTTTATAGTCAAAGTGCAGAATCATAAGGAAGATTAGCTCCCTAGTGTATCTGTCACATACGCCCATGTGGAACCTCTGTAAAACTGCGAAGCAGCCTGAAACTCAGCCAAAACTCCACACTGTAGCATTAAAGGTCAGGACCGGTCCTTGCTCTCAATTACTTAATAAAATACTTCGCTGGTTTCCACTCCTTTCCGTGAAAATAGACTGGAAAGGCCCCTTTCTCCTACATGGCTTAGGTCGTAAGTCCTCTCGCTTGGAAATTGCTGGCACATCACCAGAGACCAGGTTGCTCTGTGACTTGGGGTTTATTCTCGTATTGGCAGCAGGCGACTGGGAAACACTCTTCCCTCTTCCCTGCCTTTCTCTCCTTTTCCTTTCCCTCCCCTGGAAAGTTTATTGCTGGCTCTCATTACGGAGCCTCTAGGAAAGCAGTCTTTGTCGGGAAAGGCCAAAGTTCATCAACTTCCATTTACATCAGTAAACACGGACAATTCTCCCTGAGCCTGAGAAATCAATTCCCACAATACAGCAGCCAATCGTGCCTTAACTCGCTGAATTGAAATGCCCCTTCTAATCTGCATCAGAGGAATAAAAACGATCCTATCGCATAATGTGGAAGGATGGGAGGTGAAGAGGGAGCCGTACTCACCATTGCACATGCAGCGCACATTCCTGTAAAAACGAGGGCATACAAAACTAATTCGGGCCGTGCTATAGGTCATCAGAGAGTGGGAATCGATAGACAGGCTTTGCTCACAGTGTTGCTCCTGACAATCCAGTCCAGAACAATTCTTCTCCAAAATGGTAGAAATACGAATCACATTTTCCAAGTGTCTCCTCGCATTGGCAAGCTTCTGAATCAAATAGGCAGGCTTATAAAATCCACCGTTGTGCATCTGAACTGCAAAGAGCATGTCGAGCTGATTGCTGCCTGCCACGGGCTGAATGCTGATGATATGGAGGCTGTCTTGCTTTTGGGAGAGCACCGCGTTTCGCAGCGTTCGCCGGAAGCCGTGCATGTGCAGGCCCACAAAATCTTCGGGGGAAACATTGTCAAAGCGGATGGTGACCGTGTTCTGCAGCATCTCCTGCAGCAGCTGCTCAACGTGGACCACAACATCTATGGGGACCTGGAACCGGCCATCGCTGACAGACACATTCAGGATGTACTTGCCATTATCCAGCCCTCCAAGGGCAATGATTTTCCCGTCATGGTTGTTAACCTTGAACAGACTTCTCTGCTCTGATTTCAGTGTGTATGTGAGGACATCGTACACATCCTGGTCCGTGGCATGAATTTTCCCAATGACTCCCCCTGGAAAATCGTCTTCCATGGTCACAATGAAAATCTCCAGTGGAATGGCAGTCGGTTTGTGAATGCTCTCTTCGATAACCCGCACCTGAATGTAGGTGTGAGAAATCTGCTGAGGCTTCCCGGAGTCCTTTGCCTGATGGAATTTAGGAAAAAGAAAAGAAAAAACAAACACACACACATATAACACAGCCAATAATCATAACTCATTGGTCTACACGTTTTCACAGTATCAGTAATTCTGAAGACCTCTCAAAAGAGCTTCCTAAATGCATTTGCTAAATACATATGTAAGAAAACACCTCAGCAATCTCTAGCATTGGCACATACAAACTCTTTAGGGAAGCAAAGATATCTTATCCGAGTAGATTACAGAGAGAAATGTGTCAGTGGAAAGTGTCATTACTCAAAATGAAATGCTCCCAGGATCCCACAGCCATCAACTGCCTTCTTCACAACAGAGTCATTTGAATGCAGCATATTCTGGAACCAGAGCTTGGGCTCAGTTCCCCTTCAGGTGAAAGACTGAAGCCTAGTGAAACACGGTGCTTGATGGGCTCCACAGTGTTTCAAACTCTGTTTAGTCTACGCGAGTATGAAAATGTTCACTCTTCCAAAAGTACTTCAGTTGAAGCAGTGAGAAACATGCTTGAAATAGATAAATTCTGTCACCCTCCAAAAATGAAATACAGTGTCTGTACTATTGCTAACAATAAAATATGAGAGCAGCACTGCACTTGGACAAATGACTCCCTGACCCAGAGCACATATGATAGCATCGTTTGCACTTTTTTATAGAGAGTAAAAGATCAAATATAACAGAAAAAAAACAAGGCCATCTTGGCAGAATGAAGTGCAAACTTGAATCAACGTCCTTTTCCTGCACTAAGAAAAACATATCGTTGAAGTCACTATCACTAAGATAAATTAATCCATATATTTATTTGCTTCAGGGATGAACAGATGACTAAAAATACACTGAGCACAGATGTATATGTGTTTGCTCAGGAATGAAGCTTCAAAAGCTGAAGAAATAATTGTAGGATGGTGTTATCAAACAGGTGCATCGCTACAGAAGGAGAAGCTCTACAGATCTTTCCTCCTCAATCCTGACAGGTCTGGATGGGGGAATTTAGATCAGATTTGATCCACGTGTGCATACACATAAATAACAAGCAACACAACACTGAGAAGGAGCCTGATGGTAGGAAGGAGAAAGAAACACATGGACTGAAATGGTCCATACACAATGGCAAGTCATTAAAAAAATTTCATCAAAATTCCTAAAGAAAATAATATTGGGAAGAATTAGACCTTCACAGTTCAACAGCAGAGTTTTCTAAAGATTTTGGTTTATCCTAGACATTGTGGTTTGCCTTATATTTCATTTATATCACATATTTAATCTATATAGCTAGAAAAATGTTGCTGCTGAAATTTAATTCACATGCCCAATTTTGGATACATTTGCCCAGCAAATTGTCCTGAAAACGGGCTATTTTAGAATGAAAACACAAGGAGCATGAAAGGTGAAGGTCCTTATTTTCCTACTAAGCTCAAAGAAAATCAGTTGCAGGAACATTAAATGGCAAAATGAAAAAGTATTACTTTGATTTGAACTGTTAACTAGCATCAATGCTTATAATTTTTAAATTGGAACTAACTTAGGATATTAT
>JAVCKT010003382.1:4958-17127 GCA_032273925.1 Rhynchotus rufescens | reverse complement strand
TTTTTCTTTCACACAGTGACGCCAAGAAAAGATTAAAAGAAAATTTTGAGACTTTTGTTACATGTTGTTGTTATTTTTTTTACATGCATATACACATATTTAGGTATCCAGAGAAGATAGTTGCTAAGTCAGTAAATTCATTAAATACCTTATTCTCCATTGTTAATCAGAATTTAAAGAGAAGAGTTTTGTAGTATTTCTAGTTCAAATTTAATTCCTGTGTGCTCACACACTGTGCTCTAGTAACAACGTGCTGACTACCCTGGCAAGGAAGGCGAGTGATTGACGCTGCTAACTTCTGTGGGATGCTTCACGGCAGTCTGTGCAAGACCAGTGTTGTTGATGGTTTGCTAATGTGAATAGATTTTCTTTAATGCTATAAAACTTTCTAATTAGTTTGTAAATAGAGCACTACATTTTGAATAAGGGAAATGTTAAATAAAATGTATTATTTAAACCAGATCTTAGTCTGGCAATTACGCAGGCTGTAAAGATAATTTATTTTTTATTAAATTGCAGCGAGGGCCTATCGTTGCTAGCCTCAGTATAGACATACACTAAGCTACAATCCGAGAAAGATCGACAAGAGGAAAACAAGAGAAAGGTGAAAATCACATGTTTAAGGGACAGAGCTGATAAAAGACTCTTCTGAAATAGAAATGTCACATGCAGGAACTGTCCCCCTCAAGTTTGTTTGCATTGCTGCTTTGCCACAGAGCTGATCTCGCATTATCAGTGAGCTTTGATGGAATGAATTCCCCTCCTTGCCAGGTGAAGGTGGCTTTGAAAGCAGTGCAGCTCAGCTGGTGCCAGTTCCTGCAGCTCCGGCAGCCGCAGGCACTGGCAGGTAGGTCTGTTCCTGAGTGCACCACCTGTGTTCCTGGCCCCAGGGAGACTGTCCACAAGCAGGATATCTAAAAGCAGGTAATAGCTGTGTCGCCTGGAAGGACAAAGCAATAGCCATGTAAGGAGCTAGTAGAAACTATTGGTGCCTATTCGTGTACAGCGAGGCCACGCGGTAAATGCTGGATTGCTAAAGGCGGCAGATATCGTTAGATCAAAAATGTACAGGTGGCTCTGTCGTGTTTAATTATCTTTATTGTCTCCTGCTGAGGAAGATTCCTCAACAAATATTTGAAAAGTTCACGTGCACAATTCAGAGAGTTTTCATTTTTCCCTCCTTCCATAGGTAAGGAGAAGGCTATATGTAAGAACTTGAGATGGAGAAAAAAATGTATCGTATGGATAAAATAACAGAGGCAGTAAGAAGGGAAAGCCTTTTTGCAGTAGTGATATTCCCATTTCACCACTGAGCTTGATTCCTGAGAAGTAGATAGACCTGGCCTGCCTTTTCACATTTGTAGAGCCTCTTGTAAGAGCCCAGCTGTGTACAGCTCTGGAGCTGTAAATATAGAGAAGAAGACCTGATATTTTTCAAGCTTAATAAATGCTAAATAACATCTTTACAAGAGGCTGTGGTTTCACTAGGTGTTTTGAGGAGGACACTCAGGAGTGTCTTGAAAATAACTTCTGCACATCCTCTTAAGATACCATCTATCCAGAGGTAGGATTATTAGCTGTGTTGTGTACAGCTAAGTGATCCTAGCTCATAGCGTGTAAATAGCAGTTGGCTCTCAAGTACAAATATCATCTAAAAAATCAACATAAAGAGCTAGAGGAACTGAATAGGCCAACTGCAAGAGGAACATGAAAAATATGCATTTTCTTATCAGAAAATGATGTTTCAAGCTCTGGTGGCCACAGAAAAAGTGTAACTTGGAAGAGACTTACGTGTGTGTGTGAGATTCTGTTTTACTATAGAGTTTTCACTGAAATCAATTTGAAGTTTGTTTTCACAATTACCTTGTCAGACCCTCTAACTAGATGCAATAAGAATTTCTGCAGTGGGAAAACAGACACTTCCCTCTCTCATCTTTCCTGCAAAGAAATGCAAGACCAGGAGAGATGTTTATTTTCTTCGTGGTCAGTGTGTCGTAAGTGTCTGGCAGCACAAATGCAGAGAATGGGCTGAGAAGATTTGCGAGATGCATCTCCCTGTGCAGTCCCTAATAAGGTGCAACCCGGAGTGTTACAGGGTGCACCTTCACATGCTCTGCTAGGTGCATGGACCTACCTGTCACTCCACCATTTGTTTTGCAGTTGGGTTGAATACTTGTTGTGCTGGATCCTGATCCAATTTTGGTTTGGTTTGTTATTTTTTTTAGCTGAGCAGCCCTTTTGCAAAATTTTACACATTCCCAACTCGGCACTTCTTGCTCTCGCAGGTAACACCTGTCACAGAGCTGCATGTCTGAACAGATGCTTAATTTTTCAGTGGAGTAAATACTGAATTCTTCTTTCAGACAGCATTCGCTTACTCCAGTGCAGAATAATTGAGGGTTAATATTGCTTACTTGATTGAGAATGAAGCAGTTGTGTGAGTTAGGGTGAATAATCCATTTTTTCCAAGTTCTTCTAAAGGGTAGATGTTAATATTGCAAAGCTGCAGCTGATGCTTCAAAAGCCATTCATGTTAAGAGAACAAAATTGCCACTTGGTGTGCTGAAAAATTAACCTAATTTACAGGATGGGTGAAGATAAATTCTTTGGTTAAAGCTATATTTAACTCACCAATAAGATAATTAGATCTTGGCCTTCCAACATGTATTCTGGTAGCACAGATGTGACTGCTTTTTTCTTTATAAATGAATACAAATCTTCCTTAAAAAAAATCTGAAAAATATTTGTGCTTGTTTTTATGAGTCTTCATGCATTTTTATCCAGAAAGGTTTTACAGAGTAAACACTGAGGGACATATGTGCATAATGTGTCATCTAAGGATTAAGAAACAGAATGAGCAAAGAGGAACCAACTGCTATTCCTACTTGAACAAAGCTTTTGGAAAATTAATACAAATTCTGCTTCTAAATAGAACAGGTAACAGTTGTGGGTATAAATGCTTATACACAGAGCTGATAACTGTGCAGATTAATCTAAGGGGAAGCTTCATCTTTAAAGTATCTTGTTTGGAAAAGTCAATTAGTTACACACATAGGGACATTTTGGTGTGATGCTGTTAAAAACAAACCATATGTTCTCGGTGCCTTGGTCAGTGTAATTTAGAGTGCTGGGCTTTTATTTTGTCTATTTAAATCAGCTGCAGGACCTGACAGTTCTACTGCTGCCTGCAAGCTGAGCTTTCCTGAGCAAACAAATTACCCACCAAACAATGTCTTTGTGTTTCTCATAGAGCTGTAACAACCAGGGTTCTTGTTCCCATGTTTGTGTGTGTCCTTTGTGGAAGATGACAGCGCAGAGCCAAGAGTGACTTTCATTAGACAAAAACCCTCTGCAGACCAGGCTACAGAAAGGTCCTAGAAGTGCACACCAATACTGTCTCTATATATCTTTTTCCTCCCCCCATCTTTGTCTAATTTGGGGATCTTGTCTAATCTGGTTTCTTGTGCCAGATGAGAGCGGTGGGCAGGTGCTCCTATGGCATGGTGTCCCTGGCCACAGCATTCCTGCCCAGCTCAGCTGAACTGAGCGGTGGTGGTCCCAACTGGTTGTCCCAAGAGCAGAAGAGAGTGACTAGGGCAGTGGGACATCCTCAGTGGAGCTGGTAATTGCATGTTAGCCCACATTTTCCTCCTCTCTCTTCCTTCAACTCTTTGGTCTCACAGTTGCCCCCTTGTAAGTGTTAAAGCTTGGTGGCCACAAGTTGGTTCTCAACTTTCTGGTTATCATTGAGTCGTATTGTCGCTCTTTTTGTAGTCTGGTTGTATTCCAGCTCTGCTGCTTTCTGAAATTTACGTTTTTGGAGAAAGTGATTCCTACTAGACTCATAGAATGATCTTGGTGCCTTAAGCAAGGTCAGGCTAAAGTCTGGGATGCAACTGCTGGGAAAAAAAAAAAAAGTAAACTTATTTTGAAATACTATCTAGCCTTCTTACACTTATGTCAATTAAAACCTACTTTCTGAACCAGGAACTTACATTTACGTGGCCTGTGTTTGTGGTACGAGTCTTATTGCATGTTATTGGCATGCAGGACTACAAAATAGACCTGATGTAAAGCTTTCTGGGAAATCTTTGAGTAGTTGTGGTGCATTAAGACACTGTTCGCTGTTTACAACTGAAAAGTATTCTCTAGCTGTTGCAAGTGCATAGCACTTAGTATACAGTAGTTACTGGACCAACCCACAAGTTCCTTCAGTTTTATCTATGAAGAAAAGCAGCATGATGGGAGATCCCAGTATTTGCATTTTCTGTGGAATGTTCTCTTTGTCTCCAAACTGGCCTGTTTAAAAAAAAAAAAAAAAATCTAGACATCTGAAGCTAATAATAAGAAAGCAGTCACTTTGTCAACCTCGATAGAAAGACATAAAGAACATCCCTGGGTTCGAACCAGGGAGGGTTCATTTGAATAAATGAATCTTTTTGTTTCATTTATTCAGTTTCAGCCTTCTCAAAGGAAAACTTTGATTCAGGCAATTCTATACATGAGCAGGTGAGTGGCTGGGGAGCTTAGCTCCCAAACTGAAAAGTAGATGAGGTTGAACTTGAAAACGGGTAGTTCCCTTCGCTTTTATTAACGTAGGATGTGAACACAAGGGCAAAGCAATATATGCAAGGTCACAACCACAGGCTGGTGACAGAACTGAAAATGTCCTGTGCTTGAATCTCTTCATCGCTGTTCCTCTTCTCTCTGTGGCAGAGAGAAACATCTGTCTGCAGCTGGGATACTGAACTGTGTATGTCTTCAGGCCTATGTCAGATCTTCATACAAAGATTCTATAAGGTCTCATTTCTCCTTTTATTTATGCTGTGCTAGCTATTCTACTACTTCTCAGATGTGGTCCACTGGCAATCATTTATATAAAGCTGAGTTTCGTAAAGGTGTTGACTGGTTATAGTCTCTCAATGCTACTTAGTGGTTGCAAATTAGGAAGAGAATGAATGCTTTGTGATTGTCTGTAGGGTATTAGTGCTTCTCCTTTGAGTGCTGATACCTGTTGACTGCAATTGTGGGAAAATCGGATTCAAGCCTTCAAATTATTGGTCCTGAGACTTGCTGTTTAGAGGGTTATTGGTGTAAATTGATAATAAGGGGTATTGTTTACAGTTCCTAGCTGCCTACCTCTTGGGAGTAACAGATCCTCCAAATCTCAATCAGATGGTCCACCCAAGGAAACTTACTGAATAAGTAAGGATTAAACAGGTCACTAATGGAGTAAGTTGCTGGAGTCACCAGAGTTGGTGACTGGATATCCAAACTCTTCCTTGACTTTAACAGTATCATTTATCTGCTGTGTGCCGATAAAGTAGGTATAATTGCTCCGTGCTCATAAAATGGGTATCAGAGCTATCTCATAAGGCTAATTAATGTTGGCAAAGTGCTTTGAGGCCCAGAGATAAAAGGGGTCATTCAGTGTTGGTTCTAAATGCTGACATCTGTTTATTGATAAAGTCATTGGGCTTTATCAGTCATTGGACTCCTAGGTTATTGTCTGGGATCAGACTGTTTCTGGCTTAGTAATTTGTATGTTTGCAGGTCTGATCTGCTTTAAATCACTATAATTTATGATGCTAAATAATCATTTCCTATATGGATTCCCTGTGACCTATCTGTGACTTAATTGCTATTTGGCAATTCCAGGAGCTTTTCCATAACTAGGAATGACTTGGGTCCCTGAAAGATAATTGTGATTAAAAACTTGGAAGATGTTGGACATCTCTTTTGCCTTCCCTCCCCCAATGGCTTAGTTAAGCCATGTGTGATATACAGTCACAAATTAACTAAGCCATTAGGGTCACAGATGATCTGTCCTTCCAGGCATTTCCAGGCTTCCAGGTGAACCATGCATGTGCCCTGATAGGACGTGGTGCATGTTTAGAGCAGAAGGGTGCGTGTATTTAGACACTCCATTGATTCTTGATTTTTGCTCTAATATTTGATGGTCTGAGGATAACTGCTTTTTTTTTTTTTTTTTTAAACACATGCACAACACTCATGTTCTTAGTCTGAGATGACCAGTTGGAGAAGTTTGAGTTTCCAACTTCAGCGTCTCTGCTGGTTGTCTATTTGTGTCGCACCCAACTCTAAGGGAAGCTGTTTTGGGGGGCTGGCTGGGGACCCGAAGTCTGAAGGCAGATGTGTGTCAGTTGTGCCAAAACAAACCAACCAAACCCACAAATGGTGCAGTAACTTATGTGAAAAGATAATGAGTTCTGACAGGTTTCATCTGTACTGAGGAAATGGAAAGGTTGCAAGACAACCTTTGACTCTGGACAAGCAAGTTCTTCTGATAAGTGATAGACTATCTTTAAAAAGTACTGCAGGAACCAGAAGGTAAAAGCAAAAGACAACAGAAGGAAGAAAGTCAGAGGACCCGAGGAAAGGTAAGGGGTGAAGAGGAGCTGTTGTCTGCACATTGGAACTTGGAACTTGGCAGCTGAGCTGTCCGTAGTCTAAGTATACCCCACTCCATGCTGTAATAACCATCTTCCCTTAGATTTCATGGAGGAATCTATTCCATGGACAAATGCTTGTTTTTAACCTATAGCAGTGGTAGCTGTGCACGCCTATCACTGTAATAGCTGACTTGCAAGCTTTAGCATCCTTTCCTCCATCTGCTTTGGAGAAGTTCTGTGCTTGTGTTCTGCATAGCTGAGGCACCAATTTAGCAGGATGGAGGTATCTGGGGACAATGAAGAATTGTCCCCAGCTTGTCCAAGGATTGCACTGCACTCAAGCTAATGCAAGATCTCTTTTGCATAATCCAAGTTCAGCTATTGCAAGTAGAGGGTAGAAATAACAGAAGGCAGCCGGTCTCGCACAGCTTGGCCCATGGAAAAGCAGAAGAGGCAGACAAGGGTGTTCATGGTTTGCATGTCCCTGCAAGAAGATTGTTCAAAGTAGAAACTGTTGCAAGATGCCGGATTGCAGTTCTCCTGGTAGACTGGAGATGATGGAACTGCAGGAAAAGCTGTTCCCATGGAAACCCGAGGCAATCGTACGGGAGCAGGAGAGGAAGGCGAAGGTGCGCCTTCCTCTCTGCAGCTTGCCTTTATTTTTATTATGGCATTAAGAGCTCATTATGTTTGAGTTGTACTAACTGGGATGCAGGAATTTTTCAACAAGAAGAGGAAGGATAACGCGGTGTCCTAGCTGTGCTCCTGCTGCTGGAGGTCATGCAGTGTTGTGTGGGCATCGGGCTGTTAGTCCTACAGCCTCTTTTCAGAGCTGGTGCAGGGTGGGCAGCTTCTGCATTGCTGCCTGTTTGTGTAGACCATGAAGCGACAGCTCACCCAACATGAGCATCTAACATTTGAATCTCTTCTTCGAGCTGGGAGCTGGGCATTGTGACCTTTTATCTGCTTTAGCATTATCCTTTCAGTGTTTTCATGAGTCAGATAACAGATAATGTGGTTTTATGGATACCATAAAATACTTGGCAAAACTTGCACCTAATATTTCAGGACCACGGCCCACAGTTGAATTAAGATTTAGGTTTCCAGTCTCCCCTGCAATCAATTTAGCAGAGCGAGACCTCTGGGAATGGGCTCTACATGGTTTCCATGATGAGTATGGGACACCTACCTCCTAGCCTGTAGGAGGATCTATGGATAAATGATGTGTTTGAAGAGCATCCTGCTCCTAGAGACTGGGTGCTGGGACATATTTCCTCATGGGAGTGTGTCACTTTGCAGAAAAGTGAAATAGAGATATGGAGAGAGGGAAAAAATAAAGCAAAAACAGTCTGTCGCACAGAGGTGAAGACTCACCTGGGCCTGGGAAACACTGCCTGCTGCTCCTTTCTGCCAGAATTGTTCATTTGCAGTTGAAACAGCTTTTCGTTTCTGCTCTTTACTTGTCACTGCTTCTCACTGGGAGGCCACGTGCTGGTTACACGTCCCCAAATCCTTGCTTTCCCATCACGGGAGCACTCCCCACCATGTGGTTGTTTGGGAGCGCGAGCGAATTCGGCCAGGGAGCGGAGACGAAGGCCCTGTCCTGCTGGAAGGATTTGGGAAATAGCAGTGGATAGCAGCAGCCTAGCTCAGGAACCCCCGCTTTGCCAGGAGGATGCTGCCCTGGGGGGTGTTTGCTGTGGCATTTGTTCTGCTTTATCTCCCCCCATCCTCTTGCTGAGAGGTGTTTAGATGGTGAGCGCTTTCCTACTATACTGGTCAGGATCACTTTTCACTTCATCTTTGTCATACACTACCGCTAATTTTTAGGGACTTCAGTTAGGCGCCACTCATGTCAATTCTTTGAAATAGCTCGAATTGAATTGCTATGCTGTTAAATTATATTAGAGTTTGCTTTATGTGTTTTGTTTCACCCCTGAACATTTTGTGGAACACATTAAATAAGATTCTTTCTAAGCCTGTCTTGGGGAGGAGGCTCTAAAGCGAGTGGAGTGGACACTTTTGAAAAGCTGAAAACTGCCATGAAGTTGTAAAAGGTTTAATGCAAAATGCTCTCATTTCAAATCTGTCCACCTACCTGAATCTCATCTTTTCTGTTCTTTTGAAAATGCAGAGGAGGAACAAATCTCACTTTGATGAAATTGCTTCATCTTGTTCTTTAATCAAGTGAATAACTTCAGTATGTTAAAACTATGCTAGGGAAATATGAAAGCAGAAACAGTGGAAGAACTCAAAAAGCTGACAGGGATTTGTCACTGTATATGCACTGCACTCTATATGGAACCTGGTGCCTATACGTTTCTGTGTAGCCTTTGAATTATTGATTAGGTACTGTTTCATTAATTGATTTTCTACAACTTTACACTGCTCTTAGAGAAAACTGTAAAGGAAAATATTAATTTGGATTGTTAAAACAGCCTTGTATATCTTTAAAGGCTTTTATGTAGTGGTTTTGCCCTCCTACAGAACCGTTGATCTATAGAAATTCAGTGCAGTTTATTGATTTAATTTTACTGATATATGTGAGATGAGATGGGGCCTTTCTTTGGTTTTATACTTATCTCTCTGCCTGTCTACCTGTGTCTCTTTATCTATTTCTCTCCAAGCAATGAGTTTTGTGGGTTAACCAGTTACTTTGTTGTTCATTTAAAGGTAGAAGCATTATTTTAGTGTCTTTCAAAGCTTTTGTCATGGTCCCAAACTCTCAAACAGCAATAAATTCAGCTGAAAGGCTTTTAAATCGTGTAGAAATTCTTAAACACAATCTCAAAGTAGGAAGTATTAGTAAGAAGCTAATTACTGTATGTTAAATAATTGCTGTTTGTACCATATCTGGTAATTCTTGGTCACCCCTCTTATTAACGGAGAAAGAATTAAATTTGGAGTTTAATAAACATCAGATTCTAAAAGGTGAGTGAGCTCATTTCAGAAGAGCATTAGAACAACTGTCCTGGGTCAGACCAAAGATCCATCTAATCCAGTATCCTGACTCTGACAGTAACTCAGTCCTTTCCTTGCCCTTCCCAGCTTCTTGCAGTTGTCAGTTTGGGTACTTGTTGAGCTGCAGGTTGTAGCTGCATCATTGTGTTTGACAGCCTCTGGTGGACCTTTCTTCAGGAATTTCTCTTAATTGCTTTTCATTTAATCCATTTATGCTCTTGGGCCTCAAAACATCCTGTGGCAATGAGTTCCACAACTTAATTGGCTGGTGCAGAACAAAAAAAAAAAAATGAAAGGGGATGCTCTCATTCCTATTCACTCTCTATGCTCGTCCTGGTTTTTAGACCATAATTGTGGTCTTCTCGACAGTCATCTCTCTTACAGGCTGAAGAGCCTTTCTTTTAATCTCTTCTTGTAAAGAAGCTGAGTTTTGTACTTTTGTTTCTTTATGTCTTTTTTTTTCTGCTGTGCTTTTTTATAATTCTCTAAATCCATTTTAGAAATGTGTGGAGTAGTGGAGGTGTGGGCACAACCCGAGTTTATACAGAGAGATGATGATGTTCTCTGTTTCTTTTGTAATCGTCCCTGACACTGTTTTTCTATTTTACCATCCCTTAGCATTCAACTTGATGCTTTCAGAGAATGCTGTTGTGATTCCAGGATCTCTTTTTCTGAGGAATAATGGGTAATTTAGATCATGTAGCAGCGTATGCACAATTTGGGTGGTTTTTACACACGTACAGCACATTGCATTTACTGACACTGCATTTTCCAGCACCTCAGAGCAATTGTCTTCCTTGCTGCTGTTTATGTTTCTCCTTGTATAGCGAGTAGAACCGAACAAGTAATTTATCTGAAGGATTTTTTTGCCTGTGTTGTTGCCTGCTTCAAATAAATCGCTTTTCTTTTTTTTTCAAATTCAAATTGTGTCACTGCTGTACAAAGCAATGTGGAGAGATAAGGGGAAACGAGACATTGCTTAAGCAAAGAACTGGGACTAATCTCTTTATACTTTTGCTGGTACCAGGCTAGCCTGGGACTTCTTGCATAGTCCCACACTGTGCTGACAAATCTATCCTGGCAGAAACTGATCAGGGAGGCACGATTTCTCTGGAGCACTTTTATATCCCAGTGAAAAAGATTACAAATAATAAAACTTGAAGAAGTGAGCAGCTTATGTGATGCATAAGGGCCTGGGGTGGAGTGTGGCCATGTAAATACCTTCAGTAAAAGGATGAGATGTGGATGGAGGCTTCCTTCCGGCCTCCCAAGGCCAAACAGATAAGAAAAGCCAGTTTTTGACAGCAGGACAAAGGTGCAGCAAGGGTGAGAGCACCGGGACTTGATGCTCACTTCTTTCTTCGAGTTCTGTTATTTGTGTCCTGGTCACAGGAGCTCAGTCATGACCGGGCTCAAGGTCTTTATAGGTCTCCCGTATAGGTCTCTATTTTCTCTTTCCACTTTCTGTATCAAGTTGAAAACAAACCAATCCAAAACTAAATGCAAAGGCGAAAAGCCATTTTACTGGTGTCTCAAATGCTGCAGTCACAAAGCATTTCTGAAAACAGAGCAACTGTGTTCAGTAACCAAGCATTTGATGGAAAATGTCACGGTTGAGTAGCTTGGTAAAAATTCCAAATAATCTATTTTCTGTGAAGCATTGACTTTCCAAGTAGTAAAGCTATAACCAAATTTGGTTCCTCAGAGGCTTGCATGGCCATTAGGTATTTATACTGAGTAAATATTAGCTTTCATGGTCTGGTGAATTTGTGTCACTCTGTGTAATTATCATTTTTTATTAAGAGGTGTCTTTAAACATCTGTGTGATAAATAGCTGCAGTGTTATGTCAACTTGTGTCTGTCATGTGAGCTCATATACACAACCAGAAAGCCAGTCTTTCTTCTGTGGCAAATGCACATGTTTTTGGTGGCGTTTCTTCCCCGCAGAAACAAGCAGCCCCTTGTGCTGCACAGCTCCTTGTTTATTGTCTGTTGTAAGGCTTCGCTTTACTCAAGGGAATGGAAGTGAGGGAAATGTCTTTAAAAATTATCACTGCTATGTATTAGTTTATTTTTCCTCAGTCCCTGTGATTTTCCAGGAAGAAAACTTTCGACTCCTTTGGATAGGTGTAAAGGGGATAAGAGAGTTGCTGCCGCAAGTTGCTGTTGATAGGAGCAGACAGTGCCTGCAGATGGGCTTGCTCAGGAGATGAAGGCAGGACTTAGGAATGCCTAGTTAAACCTGAGACTAGGGGCTATGTTCTGGCATAGCAGACAGCAAGGGAAAAATCAGTTAGGAAATAGAGAAGAGGAAATATCTGGCAGAGAGCCTTGCCTTTTACCTACTCCCGGTCATTCCCAGAGCATCACGCTGAAGACAAATTTAGAAGCTCTGATTCTATTTATTGTGTGCTTTTTGTGTGTGAAAGTTGGTATTGGAGGATAAATAGGAATGTCTTCATTTCCAGGTTTTGCATTGCGAAAGGAGGAAAGGAGGGGCACATTTAGACACAACTGCATGTGAGAACTCAAACTGCTTGCTAAACCCAAGAGCCTTTCAATAGCATATTCGCCAGCTAATCCCTGGAGGATATAACTCGTATTGATCTCATTAATGGACCTCTAACAATGCAACTTCCCAGCTGCAGATGGCTTACATAAAAGTGGGGAATACACAAAAGAGGTCTAACTTGTTGACTGTATTACATTGTGTTTTAATATACTCCAAGAAATAGACATTTTTTTTTAAAGTGACTTGTAAGATAAGTCTTTAGTCACCAGAAATTTTAAGTGAC
>JAVCKT010003380.1:17274-29518 GCA_032273925.1 Rhynchotus rufescens | reverse complement strand
ACCACGTATCTACTTCATATCTGTAATAGAAGAGCTTCTAATACAGCAAATTTGTTTTCTTCCTTTCTGTGTTTTCAGTGGTTAAATGCTTTGCACATAGTGAGGGGAAAGGAGTATTGAACTCATTGGCTCTTTTTAAAGCTACCTTAAATAGTGCCTTTGAAGATTTCAGCGGAGCTCAAGTTCAAATGTCTCCTGTTTCCTTTTGGAAGGTTTGAAGGATTTGGGAAGGTGAACAAGCAGATCTATAATTAAAGAACAGTTGATGGTAACTGTCCTCCTTTGTTAGCATTCTCAGGCCACCTCCAAATTTAGACGGTTGAAGAAAACCCTGTCCTATTATAGTTCTGCCATAGTTTAGATGCCACCATTGCATAGCAGCAGAAAAGCCCTTCTGACATCCAGAGTACATCCCCTTTCTGACCGCAAGGAGAAGTTCACAGTCTTTGCTTTACTTATTAAAGAAAACACTATAATTTCTTACAACAGTAACCCCCAAAGCTGCAATGATTCTATTGCAATATGAACCATTTGGGTTTGAGAAAATGATTTATCTGAGAGTACAGAGACATCTTGATGCTAAATCAAAAGAAAAGGCTGTAATAAGGTAGCAAATCATGCAAAATGCATAGAGGTTTCTTTTTTTGGGAGGGGGAGGGTGTGGAACAACACACAAACACATACATTTCCCAAAGAGGAAGATACCATTTATTTAAAACTAGGGAAAAGACTGCTTGTGTGGGAGCCAGCACCTCCCTGCACTACCCTATGCAGCCCAGTCACTAGTGAGAAAAGGCAAATTTGAAGAGAATAAACATTAACAGGAGTGGTGGTGTGGAGACCTCCCACCAAATCTACTTTTTACAGCTCAATTATTTAATGCAATTTAAAGTTCAGACACTCGGGCGTGCAACCCAGCTAAATCTCCTGGTGTGTAACGAGGAAAGCGTAATTATGTGGTGCTGGATGAATTCAAAGAAACTTGGAGGTAGACTGTTTTAAAAGAAACAGTCACCGGAGAGATGAATGAATCACCCGGCTTTTCAATAGAGGATTCTAGAGGGCTACATCTATAGCGCACACAAATAGCAACAGCCCCCCTGAAGGCCTGGTGAGGCTGGGATTGTATAGCCCTCAGAGAGGCAGTGTAAAGCTCCTCAGGTGGTAGTGCTTTCCTAAAAAAATTAAAAATAAAAGAGTAGAAAGGCACGAGCGGCCAGGTGCCGCCACAGCCATTAGCTTCAGAAAGGCCAGGAGGGTGCAGGAAGCGAGGGGGATGCCAGGAAGCGGAGGAGCCCGCGCTCCCGCCGAGGGCCCGGCCTGTGCGCGGGGCAGTGCCGGGCCAGCAGCCGGGCCCGCTCCGGCCTGTGGCTCCGCTGCCTCGCGGCCCCCGCGCCAGCTGCCTGGGCTCCCTCGCTGCTGAGAACACAGAAAACCAAGCGCCACAGCAGCAATACACCACAGGAGAGACGGTTCTGGATGTAATGTTTGTAGTTTACCTTCTGAAATGAGCTTTTCTTGAAGTACTCTTTATAGGTTTCATTATACAACTCCATAATTGAGCATATGAAAAAAAAATATCAAAAGCTTCTACTTCATTGGAATTCATTATCATCTGCAGAATTATCCACTAGGTGATGGTCAGGAAAAGAGGGGGCCCATTCATAATTAAAGTCCTAACAAAAGTCCATGTCTTCTGATACTTCATTAAACAGAGCTCTGAAACAACAGGAGAAGGAATAATCATACCTAGCAAGACAGAGGCACAAGAAGCCCTCTGAGTCAAACTAACCACTTCCTTCCTCTGTTCGTAAGGAAGACTACGTTGCCTCTCTACTGCTTTACTGCAAATGATTTTCAGAAATAACGATAAGAAATAGAGTTTCTCTAGCAGGTTCTCCAGGAAGATTCCCAGATGACAGAATGGGTGTCTTGGGAGTTGAGATTTCTTTTTTCTTTTCTAAGAAGTACCCTGAGAAGTTCTAAGCAATGACCGCTTCCTCTTTGAGGATTCTAGCTGCTGTAAAGTAGCTCTTTTGGAGCCTGAAGAGTTCTCCCAATATGAATGGCATAGAGTAAACCCATATACTCTTTACTTCTTCTTTGAGGGCTCAAACTCAGTGGTTATTTTCTCCATATCTCTGCACTGCACAGACCTAAATCACTTTCCTGTTACATTCTTCAGCTCTTTCTGCTTTCCTCTTCTTTAGCACTTTCCCACCTTTAAGCAGGAATGATGCCATAGCCTTCTACCCTACAAACACTTTTCCTTCAGGTTCAATATTTCTCTCTACACTTTCAGAAATCCTTTCACCTTTTTTTCTTCTCTAGAAGCTCTATATTTGCACAGACTAAAGGTCACATAAGAGCCTATAAAGCCTGAAGTATCTAGGCAGCCTAGTAAACCCACCTCTGACCATGCTCAAGGAAACTCCAACAGCATGCAGAAAACAGCCCAAGCTCCAAGAAAAGATTCTGGCCTCTAGCACACCTCTCTTGTAGCCCATGCAGGGCAGGGGTTCATTAATTCCTCCCAGCTGTCTCAGCTCCTTTTCCCGGCAAATCCCCAGAAAAGCAGCTGTGGGCCATCTTCTCACTAAGCTGAGCTCCTGCAGGGCTTGTCTTGATGAGGACCTGCCTCTGGGCTGCCCCCTCCCCAGGGGCTAGAGCAGACCCCACCACCCGAGCACTTCTCAAGTTTCATCTCTCTTCTCAAGTCATCTCTGTTCTGGCTGCGCTCACCTGGAGTGGGAGATGAGGGGGTTGGATCTTGGGGCCTGAGTTGCGTTTTGCAGCTTTTCTCTTTTGTGACTTTAAAGGCTGCAGAGTTCCTTCAGGGTAGTGCACAAAAGGAAATATATTTGGTCAGATTTAATGCTGAAAAGCAGGAAGAGCCTAATTTAGTGTTCTTTCAGTATTTTTTTTTTTTTTTTTGTTTTGAGCTTCTGCCCTATATCTCAGGTTGTATTAAGGCAGACTTGTTACTGCTTCTTGTTTTAAATCCTAATAAATGTTGGATTCTTTACTGAGCACAGAAATGAACAGCTATTTCAATAATAAAATCTGTACAAAAGACAGTGTTTCCAAAGACACTATTCTGTCCCATAGCACAGACTAAGCATTCCCTATGCTCCTCTTTCACAGAAAAATAAAAGGGTAAAAAAAATCTTACCCAAACCATGACAAGTTTGTGTGGTATTCCCATGATGACTCTAGGTGAAAAATATTTAAATTTGTAAAACAATAAAATTCCTGTATTTCAGTTGTGGTTATCAATGTTCTATAAATCTCATGTGCAACACATTCTAGGTTTAGACTATTGGAACAAGTTTCTGATTTTAAAGATGAACTAAAAAGGCAGACAAATGTTTGCTTTCGCAAATCAGAAGCACAATTTACTTGCAGATATGATATGGCAACTTCACTTAGTTTGCATGTGAAATGTGAAAATTCTCTTTTCTTTTTATTTGTCTGGCCTGATTGTATTGATAAACGTTAACATGTTTAAGCTTTCTTTGTAAAACTGTGTATTCAGCTTTGGCATATTCATGCTCATGCTTAGAGACCCCTTTAGAAGAGATGCTCACAATAAGCACAGAAACAGAAAAATCAGAATTATTAGTGCAAAGCTGCACGGCGAGTCTAAAACCACTGCCTGGGTCGTGGCAGCAGATGCTCGCGTGGAAGCTGGCCCTGGTCCGGCTGCCGGTAGAGGGAGTACGAGCCGGAGCTCTGCGCAGGCTTGAGATGCTCCAGGAAGGGTGAGGATGTGGGAGCAAAATAAACAAAATGCAGAGGCAGAAAGCGTGCCACTGTCAGCCACTGTGGGAATCATGACTTTGCAGGAGTAAGAGCAAAATAAGTTAGCATTATGTTTCAGGAACTTGGCTCATCTCTCCAGTTTCACTGTACTTGAGCTACCTCTTGACCTTTGTGCTAGAGAAAAGTGAGATTTTCAGTTAATTCTGTATTTCAGAGAGGCAGGGTTGCCAGCTTTCTTGATCTTTTAAAGTTACAAATACACAAACCTAGGCAAAACTCCCGGAATGTCACTACTATGATTTCTCTTCTTCCTTTCTCCTTTCAAAAGGAGTACTCAAATGAAACTTTCCCTTTTCAGATATGTTCAAGGGAACTTTTGTATAGATTTAATATAGCTATAAGAAGGGAAATGATTTGGGCCTGCATCATTTGCAAACTGATTTAACAGGCCCTCTTACTGAATCTGAGTAATTAGGCCACTGAATATCTGAGATACTTCTCAGTGTAAGATGTAAATGACAAGGACAGAACTGTATTACAGGAAAGAGACCATGGTTGAGCTTTGGATAATCAAGGTTCTCATTTGCATCATGTGTACTTTGGCAACAGCTGATTCCTGTAGGCATAAAAAACCAAAAACATGTGCAAACTGCAGCATGACATTGTCACTGTGACCCAGTCAACACCTTCAAGGTCATCGTTACAGAAGTCTTCACCTTTTTTTTTTTTTTTTTTTTTTTTTTTTTTTTTGCTTAGTTGCATATGGTTGGTTAAGATTTATTGCAATGATTGCAAAGGGACACCTGCTAAATGTCAAGAGATTCTTGGGAAAGTTAAAGTGTTTTGTCAAGGCAAAACTAAGTCTTTTACACTGCTTTCATGAATCTAGCTCAGTGGCCTATAGTCTAGTTCTCCTCAGTTGTAAGGCTTTAAAGCAGAAGCATAACCACAAAAGACATTCAGAAGAATTTGTCCTCTCAGACAATTTATCTTTATCAAAAAAGGTAAGTCTTGCCTCCTGGGATTGCTGGTATACACTGTGTGAGGGTCAGATCCACGGCAGAAGTCAACGAGCATTGCTCTGCTGTCTTCCACGGAGCCATGACGATTCACACCAACAGAGCCCTTAATCTAAGCTCTTCTAAGCGTATCTGGATGAACTAATCTTAAAGTGGTAAAATTTATATTAAGACACTGAAAATACAGAGAAATATCTTAACATTCATGTTTCTAGAAGCTTCTACCAAAGTTTGCCATGTCTCTCCCCTGGCTGTGTTGAAGTATTCCTGCCCTACATCACCATTTTATTTTCAGCTCAGCACTTCTTTTCTCTGAGCAATGAAACACTTGCTTTTCAAGACTAATATATGGCCCCTGAGTGAAGGCAAGGCTGTGATTCAAATCAAGAGTTCTGTTGACATTATAATCCTTAGGAGCACAGCTGGAGCATTTCATGAACAGTAGCAAAGACCCTCCATTGATTTACTGCCTTGGTATTCGATCAGGAGCCCATGTTCTGTGTCGTTAGCTGCAACACACAAAAAATAACTCAGCAGACTTCTAATTAAGGCATTTAGCTCCTTGCCTATCTTGTAAGAAAAGATTTGTGCTATATATGAGATGATGCTGCTTTTATGGATTCTCACCTATTTTTATAGCAGGAGGGCTCCAGGCCCTAAGAAGATCCCTAGGCTATACATAAATGGGATACACACCGAAGATGCTCTCCAAGCAGAAGACTAGTCAGTGTGGGATGGCAGGAATTTTCCCATTTCTCTCCCTACCTCAGCATCTTTCCTCTTTATTCTGGCTCCAGTTTATGTAACTTTACTGCCTAGACATAGCCCTCCGGACCCGCGAGCTCCTGCTCTGGGCAGCAGGCAAGCCCTTCCCTCTCGGCAATGCCGGTCCCCCACCAGAGTATGCACGAGAGCAATTTCCAAGCCGTGCTCTTTCTCGTCTCGCCCCTCGTTCCCAGCGGCAGGGCTGCCAGCCCCCGCTGACCTGAAGAGGAGAGTTCCCTAGATTGTTTCCAGCTTGCACTGCTAGCCCTGCTGAACGAATAGCACTTACAGTATTTTGGGGTGGTGACTCACAAGAAAGTCATGAATGCCCCCTTACGGGCTGGCCGAAGCCCCTGCTAAGAAGTGTTTTGTTTTTTCTTGTTTTCGTTGTCCAGGCTGCTTGCAGATATCTTCATAAGACTCGAACGCAGTTTTCTCGATTTGTTGTCCGTTATCAAGCCGCACCCTAAAGGGTGACAGCTCGGACACCGAGGCTCCAGCCCGGCATCATTCCTACTTCTCTTACAAGTCCCCGCAGCGACAGTCACGATACAGAGCCCTTCTGGGTATCACAGGGGCCACCAAAGCAGTACCCAGGGCCAAAGCCAGTGATGCTCCTGACTGCCTTTCAGTTACTTATCTCCCTGTTTATTTCAATGATAATTTAGACAGCTAAAGTCTAATAAAATGGGAATAAAGCTAAGTGCATCATAGTCATATTTTTTAACCTCAGTTGTGCTTCAGGAGCTTTAGTTATCCTCTCAGATAAAATTAAGTACTCAGGGATTATCATCACAGACACTTGTGTCTCTCAAAGCTTTAAATGATTTCATCAAGGCCAAAAAAAGTTACTGTCAAGGCATGCTCTGGATTCAAGTGTTCCTGGGGACTGAAGATCTGCAGTTCTTAGGCTAGCTCAGATTTGTAGCTATATAGTTATTGCTACAAAGCTTTTATTTTTTTCCTACAAAAGTTGGGGTTTATCATGGCTGGGTCCTCAGATAATATAAGATGTGTATCATGGCAATACAACAGTTTCTACCAGCCTCCTGTGGCTCTCAGGCCACAGGCTGGTTCTCAGTTCAGCAGTAATCCCTCCATCAGTGTGATCCACCAGTCATGAAGATCCTACCATCTTCTAAAAAGTTTGTATCAAGGAAATATTGGAGGTATGAAGCTCTCAGGAGAATGGCAAAACAGAAGAAACGGGAAGTTCAAGCTGGGGGAGAGATGGCTTCAAAGCTGATCTGGTGCAGTGGTTGTGACAGCAGCCAACTGAGCTCACAGGGCCCACAACTCATTCCCTAGCTCACGTTAGCTGGCCAGTGACCAGGGATGTGCAACAAAGCCACAGGCACCAGGCAAACTTCTCTAAGCTACAGATGAGTCTCAGGACTCACCCACAGGGTGGGTTTGGCTTTTTCCAATGCAGCGGTGTAATTGTGGGCATGAGGTCACAGGATGGGGACACATTACAAGTGCAGCACAAGTCAAAGCAAAGCCCCAGCTGAAATTTTTGATCCTGAATGTATTATGGGGGTGAACAAGTGCAGATGACTCTTTCCTGGATGACTCCCAGCTTTACAGACTGCCAGGACAGGTCTGAAGCTTGTGAAAAACACGGCCTGCCTCTCACTCCAGGATTGCCATGTGCATGGATTACCTGCTGTTTTCCAGCACAGTCCCTGATCCCAGGAAGAGTTGAAAAAAGGCATGGAGATCTTTGGGTAGTTGTAAGATTGAAATTCTGCATCATCATGTGCCCTTTTTGAATAGTTTTATCCTCTGACAATTTGCTATGGATGACTAAGCAAAGAGTGTAGCTAAAAAGTATTTGAGAAATACTTCTTTGTTATTTTTGTCAAACAAACAAAATATTCCATAACATCCTTTTCTCTTGCAGCCCTGACAGTACATTAAATCAGTGGGATGTTTTTTCACTAAACTGAGCAAGATCAGACATCAGTAAAATAATGTCATGTAAAATAACGAGAGTGTTAAGGTTTATGACTGCTTATTTGGTGGCGCTGAGGTTATCCAATGGGAGAAATACTACCAAAGTCCAGTGAGATATGGTTACCAGGCAGGAATCCCAGGAGATTCTATTTCCACACAGGAATCCCATGAGACAGTATTATCAAGCAGGAATCTGTAGTATTCAGTTTACCACAAGGCAGTAATATTAGATTTTTAGAATTAAATCCTGTGGTATCTTGTTTTATAAGAGTTGGCACAGAAGGAATAGAGAAAAATGCAATGGACGAACAAAATCTCCCGGAATCTCAACTGGCAGCCCTAATCGTTGCAGTGATTTCTAGTAGAAATAAAATGTCACAGAATTTCCTCATCCTGAGATATTTTACTAAAAGTAATACAAATTGCTTCAGTTCACCGAAATTAAGTCCAAAACATGAATACTTTTGTGATTGGTTTTTGACTGGTGAAATTCACTTCTGAATATTGTTTATTTTTGTTTTTAGGAAGGGTAGTTCTATTTCATCGATGTGTAATATGACCATTTTAAATCAGCATTAACCATGATAATTAGTTCTTCAGACCAATATCTTTTACTGCACATGTGTGATGCTTCACACAATAGTGTCTGCAGCATTTGAGTGATATAAAAATATAACAAAATTGATAAAGCTAAATTCATTCTCCACATTATCTCTTTTTGTAGTATTAGTCACATTGGCATTTACAATGAGAAGTGACCAGATACGGGTTTCAAGGAGACCTAATTTAATTCCAACTTCTTCTTGGATGTTTTGTCATTAATCATATGAGTTTTGACAGTTTGCCAGTCATGGAGAATGATCTGAGAAAAACTTCCACCCTCCTTTCCACAAGAGGAAACTAAAGCTCACTATTTCTGTTTGGTCACAATGGATTAGTGTAAATGCTGATTTCATTTTAACTGTAATATGCTTATCGGTATCATAATAAACCATATCATAATAATCATGGCCTCTTAAAATAAAAGTGAGAAGAGCTGACAGGCTGATTCATTTTGTGATCAGCTGAATAAAAGCTGAGTATGCATTAAATTAAAACCCAGCATCAGATTCAAGCTCTACCTTTACTTCTTCAGTCTTTTCAAATAAATCTTCTCATATAATCTCTTATGAAGATGTATTTTCGAAGGTGAATGACAGATGCAGTAGGTTAAAAACCCTCATGGCCCATACATCTGAATGAACAGATAGAATGATGCAGATCTCAAAAGTTTATCTTAGTGGAGAGGGAGATGTAGAAACTAAGAGGGAGACCTAGACAGGAGAGTAGAAAACTGTTGAAGAGCATCTGCGCTGGGGAAGGTAAAAGGTAATCAACAGGGGAGCTGAGAAGAGCTGCAAGAATCGGGAGCAAAAGCCACTGAAATGAGTGCAAAGACCCCAGAGATGTCCCTGCCCTGGCACGAAGCCTCCAGAGGGATGCATGGACGGTCATCCTGAAGAAACTTGTCCTACTGGTACTGCTGACAACAAAGGTGTTACAGATGTGACAGTGTCAGGTATTCCTCCTGCTTTTCAAAGCTGCGGAAGGACTTCTGGTATTCAGATGAGATTACAAGCTGAAGAAAAGGCAGTGGCAGGAAGGAATATAAAACTCAAGAGGCATTAGCCTGTTTGCTGTGTTTGAGAATATGTTTGCTTGAGTGCTTGTGAACAAGAAAGCAGGCACTGCTGAATAGTAGGCTTAAGGAAAATCAGTTTAGCTTTAGAAGAGGGTGTAGATACACTGATCAGATCTTAAACCTAAAAGACATAATCAAACAGAAGTGTGAGCATGGGAGACTTGTGAATGTGCTAAGTGAACCATTAGAAAGCATATCACCTATAGTGTGGACATAGGCGACACAGAGGTACAAGAAAGATTACAAAGGAAGATCACTGGTAAGGACAGATGGAAGAGTTATTGAAGGCAGGCTCTGGAGAGATGCACATCAGGACCGCAGCAATCTCGTGATCAGCTCAGCAGGTAATGCCTTGGGACCATTAGCCCACAGAGCCACCAGCCACCAGATGCTAATCACTTGCAGTCCCCAGTGACAACCCAGCTAACCACACTGGCGGTTCACGGGCAGCTGAATCTCTTGGGATCTTTGTGAGAGCCCTGAGAATTAATACACTCCTTTTGCTTAGGGACTGACATGCATCCTTGTGCAGAAGGCTGTGAAAATATGTTTGAAGGGAAACATCATTTGTGAGTGGGGCCTGCATTGAGATATCTGTCATCTCTGCTGGGAAATGTAAAAGGTAGATCAACAAGGGAGTCAAGAAGAGCTGCAAGAATCAGAACCAAAAATCATTAAAAAAAAAAAAAAACACTCTTTTTGCATAGAGACCGATTTCACACGTTGCTACAATACAGACAGCAGAAATTAAAATGACCATATATGTTAGAAGAATTAATATTAGTATGTTTAAAGGCTATTTTTTGTATTTCACTTACTGGCATGAAAAGAAAAACTACACTAATCTTGACTCATACTTGTTTACTTGGTCTATGGTCGTGTATCCTTTTTCTCCAGTGTTTGAACAACTGCAAATTAGTTACTGTTTTTTACAAAACAAAAGAAGAAGACTCAAATTGCCAACATATACAGTATTGGGTTCCCTCTTTTCACCCCCGGGGGAGAATGTAAAAAAATACGCAAGCATCACTTTTTCAGAAAGGAAGCCAGACATCCTTTCCAAAATAAGGTGCACTGTATCTATCATCACCACAAGTGTGCACTTATGATAAAGTATATGTGCAAAGACCTGGAAGTTCACACTCTTTTGCACTAGGATATCCTATTCCCAGTTCACAAAATCTAGTCATAAGTGGAAAGTTTCCATTAAGCTGATATTACTCATATAGTGGCACTGCATAAAGACAGAGCAGCTAATAGACCATACCCAAGCATAAGCCAGACTGCAGCCTGCAGATATAAGCAAAAAGGCAGGAAATACTTGTCCCTACACTCCTCTCCACTCACAACAGCTGGAGGCTTGGCCCAACTCGGGCTCAGTTGCCATCACATATGTTGGGGTAGGAAGACACAACTGGTTTATAGAAGCAGGAGAGCCATGATTTCAAAGTGAGAACATATTTTGTACTTGAGAACACCACTGAAAAGTTAATTTAAAGTTCAGGAAGTCTCTCTTATTCTCCAATATGCCACTACTAGCACATCATTTCAGTAAGAAGATACAAAGTAAATTCAGAAGTGCACCAAATGTACTGTACTACTTGTACTCTGCCATTTCATCACCAGGTATAGCATGTGGTTGACTAAAAGGTAGATATGTAGTCCATAAAGTAAGCGTAAGCAAGCTAAGCATCTAGGCTTCTGCTATTGTCAATGGAGGAAATTGTGGAAGAGTGGTGTTTTATGCCAGCTAAAATGTGTCTTTTAGGATGGAATGAATCTTCTTGGTTGGACTAGATGATCTCTACTGGTTGCTTCCAGCCTGAACCATTCTGTGATTCTGTGATTCCTTTGGAAGTGCTTGCTTTTCTCATTGAAGACAGACAACTAGCTGAGATTGGGCTCCTAACTTATGGACAGCTGGCATTAGGCGAGAAGTCTCTCTCTTGCTGTATTAGCTCTACCAGCCACCGAGACTCTTCACTTGCTAAGTAAAACTGCTCTTCAGCCTTGCTATGAAACACACTAAACAAGTGTGTGTGCTGTGGAGGGAGGGAGAGAGAAGTAAATGTTCCCTATTATTCTAAATAAAAAATGTCTAGCATTTCAGTATTTCCTTATCAGCCCTTCATCACTACAAGACTTGATTACCCAGAATGTTCTCAACAGCTGTGCAGCACATTGATAGGAACATACAGAAAACATAACCCAAGAAAGAGATGAAGGTTTCTGGACAGAGTTTGCAGAGCTCTCTGTGGCGCTCCAGCCTAGAAGCAAATGATACTGCCATGGTAGGAGATCTTCTGCGCTGGTCTGCCCAAAGTGCTGCACAATAGCCAGACCGCAGATTCCAGCAACATCAGTAATGTTCTCTCAAGCATCACAAAGTGTCAGAGAAATCTACTTTTCTCTAAAAAAATACTGATATTTCAAGAAGTTCGTCTTATGCTGCTTGTACATAGCATGCTTCTAAAACCTTTGCAAAACCATCATTCTCATCTTAACCTTTTTCCACAGAACCTTTCACTAGTATGTTCTTCACTGTTAGTCTCACTAGCAGCACCTCATGTGCTCACCTCTCCAAATAAGTATTTAATGCGTAGTTTCATAATCTTGGCTTAGGAGCCACTTGTTTCACAGTGATAAAATGCTGTTTGTGCACAGTGACTTGCTGAAGTCAGGCAGAATTGCAAGGCAGCCTGTGCAGCAAATCACAAGATTGAGACTTGGGGCAAAAATCTGGTCATGAGTTTGGTTTGGGATTTATTGCTCAGCAACTTGGAGCACAGCTACTCAACAGCTGGCTCTTTAGCCAAAACACACTGGCAAACAGAGAAAAATTGTCATGGTAACAGTGTTACAGTGCATAGTGCAAAAATGGTGCATGGTGCACTCCAGTCTACTAAGTGAATTCCTGAGTGGTACCACAATAAAAATTATGACTAATAATAACTTGCAATAATAAGTATCACTACTGCTAATAATAGAAGATGTTGTATTTATAGCATAAAAACAGCTAGATGTCTTTGACTAGTATTTGGTGACTCCAAACTGCTGTTTA
>JAVCKT010003377.1:19909-33787 GCA_032273925.1 Rhynchotus rufescens | reverse complement strand
CTGTGCTGCAGAGGCTGGCATATGGCTCACCTGTCCCCAGGCGGGTGCCCTTTTCTTGCTGCTCCTGGGGCTGAGGATGTTTCAAGAAAAGACTTTTTCCAGGGTGCCACAGCTCTTCCTTCTTCTCTTCCCTTCTTCCCGGAAAGCACCAAGGATCTCAAAACCTGAAACAATAATGATGGGTTAAAAATGACAGTCTTTTGCATAATTTAGAGGATTTTAGTTGAAGGACTGAGCTATATCCAGAGTGACTACCCAATGTTGTCACCTTACCCCTTGCTTATGTGTCAAACCCTGCCTGGGACGTGGATGAGATGGAAACTTGAGCACGGCAGCGTCAGAGCGGTACCTGCAAATTGCTCCCAGGCCCAGGGAAATGGAGTTCTTGTGCAGGAACAGCAGCCACACAGCAGCTAGTTCTGCAAAGCAGTCCTGAACATATCGTGAATGGAATATATTTCTTACCTGCTTTTGTTTATTTTTTGAAGGGTTTAGGGAACAATTTTAGAATTATTTTACACTGAGGTTCAGCTTTGCTCCTACAAAGCGGGTCAGAGAGATGCAGGCTCTTGACTGAAGTGGCAAACAGGTGCTGGCATCTCCAGCTTCTCCCAGAGCCCCTCTTCCATTCCCCAGGGTAAATCAGACATTAAATAGCAACCCTTTGCCCTAAATCAGAGGGCAACTAGCAGAGTCAGTGGTTATTTTCCATTAAGCTGATGGCTAGGTCTGTTCTCTGAAATCGTCTCCAAAATGAAACAGTTCTTTGCATGTTTCAACAAGCCACATAACTGCACTGACTGAGCATTTCTTTGTGCCTAGGAGACTGTGTTTAGGCTGTGGCCAGCGGGGCCGTGGGGGCAGTGGCGGGACGCAGGGGAACTGTACGGCCCTGTTTCTTTCTTCTTAACTGTGTTAGTTTGTTGGGTCTCGAGCAAATGTTGCTTGAAAGCAATGCACAATATTTGCTTAGTGATCCAATGGAATGTCTGGGATATTTGTGTTTTTCCTCTAGAGCCAAAAAACACTTTTCGGCTCTAAATCTTGATGCCGCCAGCCTTCAGCAGGGCTTTTCTCTATGGGAGGGTGAGGAGAGCCAAGTTGCCAGGGATTTTGCAGGGGGGTCAGCACCCTTTCTGGCATGGGGTGCCCATCTGGCATGGGGTACTCTTGGTGCTCACACCCAAAAACTCTTGTGTGGTAATTTGAAACATTTTAAGTGTTTTTGTTGATGTTGTTGCTGGTTGTATGCTTTTTTTCTTCTTCTTTTTGCGTTGCTAAGTAAAATAGTATCTGTATGTCTATCAGTGCTATGGTGCTATTCATAACAAGAAAAGCTAGTGTTTTTTTCACTCTGCCATCCTTGACTGGAAGGGGGACACCTGATCTCCAAAGAGCAGTGCTGCATATTGTGACTCGGCAGTGGTTGTGCAGTCCAGGCTAAAACACTGCAGACAGCTTGAAGTGATTCAGCGCCAGAGCATTTCTATGCAAAGAGATGGGGAGGGAGAGAAAGGTAACGTTCCTTTTTGTCCTAGGCTCAGATTTGATGTCTGCCTTTCCAGACGTGTTCCCAAGCGCGTGTATGCGTTTGCTTACGGTCCCGTACTGCCTGAGCACATTCAGCTTACATGCAACTCTTCATTTACATGTAGATCTTCTCTCTCATGCAGAAAACGAGTCCGTAGGAGTTCCCTCTTTCTGCATAAGCAGAAATGGTTTTGTCTCTGCCGTTCTCACGTGGTGGGCCTTCTCTGTGGCCCTTGGCACCTCTTGGACCGCTGGAGGAAGCGGTTCGGAGGGCGCGAGCCCGTCGGCTCCGGAAGGCTTTGCGCGGGGCAGCCGCAGCGCGAGCAGCGCGTCACGTTGCCTAGCCGAGGTGTTTTGCTTCCTTTACAGAGCACGCCGCGTGCTGGGAGGTTCTGTCAGGCCCAAACACAGGTACCATAAGCGACGTGAGGAGGGCGCCCGGAAAGGCTGGTGGTCGGCAGAGACGAAGCTCGAGGCGGGTCTGGTTGTCCCTGTGGGATCGGTTGACCTCCCACATGCTGGACCAGACCTGAGGCCGCCGAGGGGTGTGGGAATGGGTTTGGAACTGGAGCGCGGAGCCCCGGGATTCAGGCACGTAATGTTGGAGCAGTTTTGTAACAGGCTGCGGCGCGACTGGGAATTGGTGCGTGGTTTCCTTTGGCTGGGGGCGAGCTGTGGAAATTTGGCTTTAGCCTGGCAGCCCTGGCCACGGTTGACGTTTCTGTGCAAATTTTTTTTTTTTTTTTAATTTAGATTGGAGGGAGCCACTATAATTTATTCTGTCATCAAATGGGTATTTCTATCTATCCTTCCCAATCCCCCTTGTTTTATTTACTTCAGTGTTTGTACTTAAAGTATCCTGGTGTCTGACCCTTCCCTGATGCTTACTAAAGTTTTGCTTCGTGCTTTTTACTCTTCTGTTCGAAGTAAAAGTGAAATGTAACTGGAAACAATGTTAGAGGGTTAAATATTTTGTCAGAAAACGCAACATTGCCCATTAAAAAGGTTTTGCTTAGCATTGACGTTCTTCTAAGGTAGTTTTGGTGTCTCAGTTGGTGTTTACCTTCCCAGCTTGCAGAGTGAGCTTTGGGACTGTAACAGCTCTCTGGGACCTGACATAAAATGCTGGGTTTCGTTCTTGTTGACTTTTGTGGTTGTGCTGCTTGGGAAAAGGCTAAATTTGATGGTGTCTTGGGCCTAGGTATTACTGACTGTAAATACGCAGGGTAAAATGCTGAAGGTGTAGCCTTAGTGCTCTGCTGATAGTCGTTTTTCCCTTTTCTTCATTAACCCTCCATATTGGTTAATTTTATTGACAACAACCTCTGTTACCTGTTGTGAAAGAAAGAAAAATTTTAATGAAATAACTAAGCAGCAGGCGCTGCCGTTGGGGAAGGCGGCGGGCGCTGCCCTCGGGGAAGGCAGCGCTTTACAGCTCCGGGCTGGCATCCCCTGGCAGGAGTGTCCTGTGGGGACAGGGCCGGGGAGCAGGTTTGGGAGCAGGTTTGGGCACACGGAGGCCGCTGCGTTGCAGCGGTTGTGCTGGGACGATGCTGGACGCCTGCAGGAGCTGCGCCCTTCTGTCTCCTGCAATGAGCTGGAGTCGGTTCTGAGGCTGAGAGCTGGGATTGCAGAAAATAAGTCTCCCTTATTACATCTGACAAATAGGGCTGTGCTAAAAGCGAAAATGTCGGTGGCAGCTGCTACCCCGGTCTGTTCAAAGAGTGTGAGCTATCAAGCCTAGCTATTAAAGCATGTGTTTTCCCTGAACTCTACTGGACAGAAATGGTTTAAAATAGCAGTGTGCTTTTGTATGTCTGGGTCTGGACATGACAGATGACATCGGCTAAGCTTCATGTGCTGTGACGTGAAGCATCTTCGTGTGTCGACGGGCTGCAGCTGTGTTCCGAGAGGGCAGCGGGCCGTGTTTCCCGTGCAGGACGTCTCAGTCGGGCCCTCACACTGGAGCTGGGAAGTCTCTAGGGCAAAAGCCAAAAGGCTCTGAAAAGATTGGAGCTTTTGCAAGCTCAGAAGGGCTGAAACCACAGCTGTACTTGATGTCACGTGTAGGCCTGGTGGCAGTGGTGTGGCCCGAGTCCCGTGCTCTCAGTGAAGTGTCTAAGAACCTTACAAACATTTCTGAATGCATCCTCAGGAAAATGAGAGCATTGAGTGGAGATCCAAAGCGCTGTTCGAGGAAGCAGCTTTCCCAAGGTTCCCATGCAGCCAGGCAGTGACAGAATTGGGACAGTAAGTCAGACCATTAAGTCCGGCGTTGGTAAACAAGCCATCAGCCCATACTTCTTGTTGTTTTTGTCTCAGCCACTTTCTGCTTTTCAGAGTAATTCTTCGCTCCTTTCTATCTTATATATTACTTGTAGGGAAGCCCCTTTTCTTCTTTTTTACTTCTTGTTCAGGCAGAGCATTTGAGCTCCCGTGTGACACCCACCTCCAGCCCTCTGCGTTGCTCTCGAGTCATCCCCATGGAGAACTTGGGGTGCTGGCACAGTGTGGAGCTCGGCAAGCCGGGTGTTCTTGTGACAGCGCCGCAGAGCAAGAGACAGGCTCTGCTTTCCCTGGGCTTGGAGTTTCGTGTGCTGCTGCATCTGCTTAGCTCACACTGTGAGTGCTGAGGTTTTCTTTTAAGTTGTTCCACAGGACTTCAGGGAACTTCAGCCTAATCACTGATTAAAAGGAAAGAAAACACTGGTAGGTCTTGCATTGGTAACTGTTCTAGCTGATGTTGTTCGGCATTGTTGGAAAAAAAATATATAAAGCTTTAAAAGTTTTTAAAAACTCCCAGTGCAAAACCTGAATGTTTATAGGCAAAAAATCAGACTTCCCATTTTGCAATGTCATTGCGATGAAATTGCTCTCTTGGCTGGCATGTTAAGCCACGTGGACTTCCAAATAATGTTTTGTAAGCTTTCTCCTAATTATGGCTTAATTTAAGTCTTTGAGTTTAACAATTTTCAGCAAAATATTTTTCCAGTGAAAATGTTGTTTGTGTGGATTAAAAATCTTGTATTCTTCATGGCTTAGATCTCTAAAATGTTTAAGCATCTGGAAATCACATTTTTCTTTACTTTTTTAAATGCATATCAAAGAGAAAAATTATAGTGTGTATGCAATATTGCATTTTGAAGACATTTTGAAAAGCAAATGTTGATTTTTTTTTTTCAAAGCTTTTGGTAAAATGCTCATGAGATTATAAGAGACCAAGCAGGAGGCCTAGGATTCAGTTTCACGCAGTTACTGCTGCAAGAGATAAATTAGAAGTAATTTTGCTTCTGTATATTTGCTCTTAGCTGTGGCGTTCTGACAACAGCAATAAATAGCATCATCTGCATAATTGTATTTATGTAGTGGTTGATCTGTCTTTTCTAGAGAAAATCTCTCTTTGCCCAGATAAAATATTCTTCCATTCAGCTGTAGAGGAACAATATATTTTTACAAGCTGTGTGGCTGTAGGGGAATGTTTCTCCACATAGCATTTTGATATGGGCTATTCAGGGAATTTGATTTTTGGTGAACAAAATATGTCAGTGGCACTCAAGACTCATTGCTCTCCTGTATGTTGCTGTCCTCGTTGGCTAACAGGATATTTGCTCAGCAAAATTAATCATAAAAGCAAAGGGATGATGTGATTAAGCTGGATTTAATACTAGATTTTTTTACGGGATATTTTCTTAAATCAGTTTAAGAAATGTCTCAGCCCTGCAGCTCACAAGGGAAGAGAGAGTTTTGAAGATTTCTGGCTAAATACTCAGTAGAAATAGTAGATGTGGAAAAATGGGATCGTTTTGGAAAATACATTTAAATAGTTTAAAATTCTCTGCTCATGCATTTTTGACCCCCTGCAGCCTTATGTTGTCAAATGAAGAATGTCTCAGTCTCCCTAATGCTAATGTTTAAAATATGATACAAATAAACCATTAGAATATAGTATAAAATTAGAAATGGTGGTCAGCAGCACAGTTACCTGAGGGCTCGTTCACTGCCACTTACCAGCACTGGCACTGGGCCTTGCTAACATGTGCAGTGCTGTGATGGTTTGTAAAGCTGGCATCTCCCGAGGGGCTGAAGGGAGTAAAATCCTGCAAAATTCAGAGAGACCAAACATTTTTAATGTCTGTGTTTGTTGGTGCTTGAAGACATAAGTATCTGGAAACTAGTTTGAAATCTGAAGGTGATGGGGAAACAGGGAGGCTGGAGAGGGGAGCTGCTTTTATTTTCCAAACTAAGATCCTGAAACAGCAAAAAGCATCACCAGAGTTTACTGTCTGCATTTCACCTCCTTTACTCTTCTTTGCAGGTGACGTATTTGGGCAAGGTTTCCACCACAGGGATGCAGTTCTTGTCAGGCTGCACAGAGAAGCCAGTCATCGAGCTGTGGAAGAAGCACACGCTCGCCAGGGAGGATGTTTACCCAGCAAACGCCCTGCTGGAAATTCGCCCTTTCCAAGTCTGGCTGCACCACCTGGACCTCAAAGGCGAGGCGACAGTCCACATGGATACCTTTCAGGTCGCACGCATTGCCTACTGCACTGCTGACCACCACGTCAGCCCAAACATCTTCGCTTGGGTGTACAGGGAGATCAACGACGACTTGTCATACCAGATGGACTGCCACGCAGTGGAGTGCGAGAGCAAGCTGGAGGCCAAGAAGCTGGCCCATGCCATGATGGAGGCCTTTAAGAAGACTTTTCACAGCATGAAAAGCGATGGCCGGATTCACAGGAATAGCTCCTCAGAGGAAGTGTCTCACGAATTGGAGTCTGACGATGGCTGACTGAACATGTTCACGGCTCAGCAAAGGCAGAAAGGGCCAAGGGAATGAGAGCTGATAGGTGACTACACAACAGTTGAAATTGGGAAATGAAAAGACTGCCAAACACTCGGCTGACTATTTTTTTAAATCAAAAGGGCAAATCAGTACCTAAAGATATGCATCGTTACAGTAATTGCATTACCTTGAAATCTGCTGCTGTTTTAAACATGAGAAAAAAGCTTCTTTTCCCCCAGTCTCTCACCATCGCTGACCCTTTCTTGTCTCTCTAGGTCAGGTGCATACTGCCAAGTAGATTCATTCCTGTTTGTCTTATAAAAGCAGTCAGGTGATTTTTATTAGATGCTGCTCTGGCATTCATAGCTAGGAGCTGAAGCTGACACAAAAGAGCAAGTAGGACAGGAAAGCCCTAAAGAGTCCAGGAGAACCGTTCAGCACGATGCATCGCAAAACCCTTCGACCCCACGTAGGCTAAAACAGCCATACGCAGCCTTTTAGACTAATGGCCTGGCATTCTGCAGTTAATTCACATTTCACAGATTAAAAAAAAAAAGAAGAAAAGGAAAAAAGAAAAAAAAAATGCTTGTATTTACCCATTATATCATATGCTATCCTTTATTTTATTCATTATATCTTTCCTTAATGTATCTGCAGCCGCGTCTTTCACCCAGCAGCAGTAGGTGCAGTTTCAGACTATGTACTGCAGGATACCAAAAAGCGCTGGGAGACAAACCCCGCGGGGGCCAGGCGAGCAGCACCGGGGCCCATCTGCTCCGTAGCGAGTGGGCCCAGCGGTAAGAACTGAGCGCTCTCGTTCAGACACTCGCCCCTGTCAGTATTTGAGCTGTGATTTCGCATCGACCTCAGGTTTGAAGTGGCGTGAGTGTGGCAGCCTCTGCACTGCCAGTGCCTGGCCCGGGCAGGGGCTGCCAGAGCTGCACTGCTGTAAAGAGAGAAAAAATAAAAATAAAAAAATTAAAAAAAAAAAAAAAGAAAAGAAAAAAATAGAGAGGGGAAAAAAAGAGAAAAGCTCCTTTGGAGACAGGTTTGATAGTTTGCTCTGGTGGAGAAGCTCTTGTTAAGCTCCCCACACCTTCCCTTGTTTGCAGATAGAGTCCTGCCTTTCATAATTGTGGATGTTTAATACAACTCAAAACTTGTTTCACTTGATATTTTTTGAAGCCAAGAGCAGATCAATAGTTTGCGAATAATGCTGCTCTTTTATACGATTTTGTTCTTAATCATGGTAGTGTTAGGGGCACGAGGGCACCTTACAGAAGCCTTAAAAGAAAGCTAATTGAAGCAGATAGCTCTGTGTCTGTGTTCTGTGGGTGTACGTGTCTGTGTGAGAGTGTATGTGTGAGTCCAGTGTTAAAACATGTAGAATAAGCATGGAGACATATTGAGGAGGGCCCACGCCTCTTGAAAATATGCTTGTTGCTTTACAATGTATGCAAACTATTCTTCAGCATAAATGCATTCATACTTTAATAAAAAATAAGTTTGAGTTAAAGTTTGGGAGTTTTAGGCTGTCTTTCCAATGCATCCCTATGTGTTTTTGTTTAATATGTTTGAGTCTTCTGTTCCATTGGCTTAGCGGCATGAAAATGTAAATTTATTTCGAGTTAGTATTACATCAGTCTCCGTGAGAATTACTTTTAATAATTTTAAATGGTTTTTTATTAAATATTGAGATGAGGTGATTGCTAAGAGATTTTTTTAAAAAACTTTTTTTGTGTGTGGACGCAATTTGTAATTTCTGTGTTGTGGGAGGTGCCAGAGATTTATTTATTTTCTCTCCTCCGCGGAATGAGTTTCAATGAGCCCTGTTGAATAGGAACAGTCTCTTGCCTTGGCTGCATTAATCACAGCTGGTTCAGGTCTGGCATTAGCTGGTGGGATGAGGAATAAAAACTAAGCTCAGCATATTTCCGGAATTGTTTCTCTGAATCTTGTGGTGATCCACTGGTTTCAAACAGCTGTAAAGATAAAATTTTCCCCATAATGCCCTATTGGAAGTTGGAGGTCGTGTATAGGCTATCTGTTGCTTAAAATAAAGATCTGAATCCTGTTATGCAAGTATCTTTCTTTCTAACTGGAGGCACAAGCCTGAAAAATTCTTCCAACTTTAAACAAATGGCTTTTTCTTGCAGAGCTATAATCATGTTTTAGTTTCTTTACTTGTTTGGATGTCCTGCCACTAAAGTTGCTGTGGATCCGTGTCCAGAATCCTGAATTTCATCCCCTCAGCAGCTGCCCCTCTCAGCAAGCAGGGATTCTGCCGGGAGCCGCAGCACTTGCGTGAGCGTGGGGAGAGGTGAGAGCGCCCGGGAGCTGGTGCCTGGGAGCGGGGCTGCTCCTGCATCACGAGGGGCCGACACGGCTGCCCCTTCGGCTTCGCTGTTTCCCCTTCTTGAGCCAAGTCCTTGCAAGTCCGGGCTGTGGTGCTGCCTGGGGATGCTGTGCTCCCTCTGTCTGACACAGCCCTCTACAGCAAATCAAGCCCAACGGGCTGAGCTGGACAGAAACGTTCTAACTGTTTCATTTTCTTTCACACACAGTGTTGCCGCTCAACGCTTTGGGATCTGCTACACGCATCCTGTCCGCCTAAGCTGCCTGCAGATATGAGGTACATCCTGAATAGTTTGTTTAAGGACACTCTAAATTTATGCAGATAGTGCTGGCTTCATTCTCGTCATGCATAGAAATACTAGGTGGAAATGCCAGAGTTATTCAGACATGGTTTGCATGCTCTGCCATGAGGTCATGTCTTGTTCCTCTTCCTCGTCCCTTCCATCCCTTCCGTGACTCGCGGTGGCAGCTTGTGCCAGCCCGGTGCCCTGCAGCCAACTTGTTCTGTTTCTGGAAGGAGGGTCACGTGGGAGTATGTGGGACAGGAAAATGCCCAATTGCTACTTTGGGAAGCACTGTAGCAGCCTTTGGGAAGCAGAGGGGTCTCCCATGGGCAGAGCCTGCGGCGCTCAGCAGCACAGCTCCTGCCTCAATCCTCTGCTTTTGGAGGCAGCACATTACGGGAGGACTTTCAGTGATGAAAAAATACTAAGGAAATCGTTCTTCTCAGGAAAGAAAAGTCATGCTTGAACCAGCGAGTTAACGTTTCCTTGAATTAATTTATTGGAAAAGAAAGTTTTAAAACTGTGCAAGAAATCACTTCCAATGGGCTAATGTTTTTCTCTTTGCCTTTCAGCTCTAGAGCGCAGAGAAAATCAGGGAGCATTTAGATCATTCAGCCCCAACATCAATGTGCTGCAGGGTCAGTGTTTTAGCAAAGTGATGTTTGACTGTTTACTTTGTTTTTAATTACACTAAGGAAAAGGGAAGCTTGCTGAGTTCTGAGAGTCTGAGGTCTAAACACCTTCTTCCACAGGTCCATACCATCTGCTGTGGTGCCAGGAGTGGAGGATTCTTGCTCAAGGATTGCAAAGGGCGGCCTAGTTGAACCCCTCCATCCCCGCAGTTCCATTTGTTTGTCTGGAAGGAGAAAGGCAGAGGGTCATTTCTTTCTTCTTTCACACTCAAGCCTGTTAACGTTTTAATATTTTCTGTTTTGTTTTTAAGCAAAAACAACCCTCCGCGGCTGCAAAAAGTAATTGCACAGTGTGCAAAAAGTAATTGCACATTGCCAAAGGGCTGCATTTAACATTCTTACATACTATTTATTGATACGCTTTATGTGATTGAGAAACCTTTTGATGTGCAGGTGACTGAAGCATTCTGAAAGAATAACACATACATGTCTATGTTATTCTTGCAAGCTTTGAAGCTACGTTATCAGCTCATTCACAATTAATTTTATGTAAATTGTAAGATTATTGTGGACGCAAGCGTATGTATGCATATATATGTACATATGCACACACACATTTTTAAATTGGCATGCTTTGAGATTTAATGCTCATTAATAACTATTTCTACGTGATGGATGCATGTAATGGGAGAGGTGCATATATAAAGATAAAATTGCACTTTAGCATTCAGATAAAAAGAAAAAGCCATTTAAAAAGACCTTTTCCTTTAGTGGGAAGCAGATTAATTTGTCATATACTTGTAACATTTTATATGCTATATGCATTATTTACCATTTACCACCGGAGGCTGTTGGGTCCTTGCCCAGTCGGTTACTATAGGAATGATGTATGGTTGTGTTCAGTTTTCCCTATTGACTTTAATGACAGGGGGAGCTCTGAACCAGGATTTCTTACTTTATTAATTTGTGTGTAACTGGGAAATGACAGCTTAAATGTATGGTTGTTATCCTGTTCACTAGAATGTTAAGTTTTCAAAGAGTTTAATGTGAGGGACTATATCCTTTTATGAAAACAGAACATTTGTTGCATTTCTTTTTTTCTTAATGTAATTTTTAATAGACATGGTGTTTTTTAAGTTTCCTCGTTTGATGGTAATTAACAAGTTTCCTTTCTTTCATCATACAACTGGAGATTAGTGGCTGCAAATTTTGCTTGTTAAAATGCTTCCTGACCCTCCCACCCTCCCAGAGGAACCAGCCTTCCCTGGCTTCTCCTCCATTTCTCTCCTTTCCCTTCTGCCACCAGGCAGAAGCCAGCAGAGGTGTCAGTCCTGGAGAAGAATAAGGATATTTGGAGCAACATCTCTGTCCTGTGAGTAGATCTCAGCAACCTGTGTGAGGATGTGCCTAGGGGTGTGCTAAGGGACCAAGCCCAAACTCACCACAGCAGCTTTATTCAGCAGTAGAGCATGTGGACAAAAGACCTGATTTCCAGTTATTCCTGGAAAGATGAGGATAAGGGGTTGAGTCATTTTCATATATATATATATATATATATATATATATATATATATATACACACACACACATATAAAAATAGACTTATGCATAAAAATATGAGAGACGTAAACATACCTACATTATTTATTTAGCAAGTATTTACTTGCTAAATTTTATGAAATATTTAAAACATCCTAAGTATAGACACACAAACCTTATTGACTAAGGCTTATATTTGGAAGATAAACATCTGTGTGTCTTTGAAAATGTTTTAAATGTCTTCTAATTTTAAGATCAAATGGATTAACATTTTGCACAACTATATTTGCCTGTGTACTGATGGATTAACATTTTGCACAACTATATTTGCCTGTGTACTGACAAAAATAAGCCGCATTTTCATCAATATTTTTATAACCATGATAGAAAATCACTACTATCACATATCAGGACAAAGAATTGGAAACAAAAATTTCTCGTGCTGTTTCTGAACCAAGTTCACCTCACTAATTTAAACTCTTGATATCCAGTAGATGATCATTTTGCACTACCTTTTAAAAATTATTTTTGTGTGAGAATATATAAATACAGACAACTTGAGTGGTGCAATATATTTATTCCAAGTATTTCAGAGAGTAATGAGTCCATTTAACTCTATAGAGAGTTTGTAATTGCTTTTGTTCTTCCTATGGCAGTTTGGCAGTTATATTTCTATGCAACTGATTTAGTGTAATTTATTTAAAGGTCTGAAATCTTTCCAAGTGCTTCTGTGCTTTTTGCAACCCCAAAGTGACATATTTCTTTTGGGTTAAAAAACATCAAAATAATGTCTGCATAAAGTGCCGATTTATATTTTTGATTACTGATTTCAGCTTCCATAGATTTAACAATATTTTTTATCATTTCTGGAAGCAGTTGGTTCCATTGTTAGGGCAAGTAGCAAAGGTAAAAAAAAAGTCTAGCACATCTATTCATCAAATATATTTCCAATCAGTGTGGGGTATTCATCAACCATGTTTTAGCACTTGTTTAGAATGTAAAGTAATTTTTTTCTTTTTGCTCTATGCCCCCTGCAGCTTTCTTACCCTAAGGATGCCTAAGTGCACTTCTCATAACAATTGAAATAATTATAAAAACAAGGATATCATAAATTAAGATGATAGCTGCACCTGGTTCCTAAACTGTACTTCTCTAATTCCTTGATTCTTCACTTTGTCACTGTAGCTATAAGCTTACTCTAACATGCATTTGATTCAATATTTACACATTTCGAAGAACTAAAGAATCAAATCTCTATACACAAACTTTGTTCCTACATTTCAATGTTATTTACAAGGCAGTTGTTCCATTTCTAGTCTTCAAATTACAATCTCAGCATGTATACATTATCATACCTCATATAGAAACAGGAGAAACAATTACAAAACAAATGAGCAGATAAATAAATAAACCCCACCATTTTCATCCTTTTATTTGTTAAAAAAAGATATAGCATGCATACCAAATATATACACACTTTTGGGTTTTACTTTTACAGTGAAAACTTTAATACAACTAAGAGACTGAAGCTAAGATTAGTGTTTAAGATTAAATACTGCAATGTGATTTTTTCAATTGTTTTTTTCAAAACTCCACAAAGAAGTGAAAAGAAACAAAAAAAAAAGAATATTGGAGTGTGATAATGCTCAACTGTGATAGTCTTGCAGTGAATGTGAATTTAGCTGTGAATTAGGATTACCTTGACTTACAATTACTTTTACCTTTTTAGAATTTACCTTGTACTATGGAAAGAGATCGGTGTATTTGTAGCTGTAACGCAGTCACTCAAGTAATGGAAAGCGGAAATTGCTTAATTTAAACAGCAAACAGCCTGTAAAATTAATGGCTGGAGTCATCGACCAGCTCATGGGTAATGAACAAAGACTGAAAGGCCCTGATCCCAAGGACATCTTGTTTTCAGCAGAGTAATTTGAAGAGCAGTTCTTACCAGAGTTTTGAGGAAATTTAAGAAATTTGAAAAAAATAACGTTTTTGACAAGATACAGATTTTTGATGCTCAGTTGATGAAAAGGGGAAGGCTTTGGCCTTTCCAAAGCCTGGAAAGTGTCAAAGAAACAGTTCTCATGAAAATACTCTCCTTAATAATTTTTTTTTTAAACTGATTTTAGCAGAATTCATATTCCTCCCACCTTCCCAAGGCTCAAAGCTTTTCTCGAAGAGCACAGGGTGTCTATGCTACATTATAAAGGATCTAATTATGAAGGATCATAATTAGGATCTAACAAGCTGTGTTGTTAGAGTCTGGATCGAATGTAGGCTGCATGGCTCTTGCAAAGGACTGGGAGGCTAGAAAGGAAAAACTTGCTGAAAAACTTCCATTTTCTTGTCGTGAAAGCAGAAAAGTCTGCTGGAAGCCTGAGGGAAAAGTGGGTCATTTCCTTTTTAACAGGCCTAGGCCTTTCCTAAGTTTTCACCAGCAATGGGAGGTTTAAACCAGCATAGCAAATTGGTGTTTTGGCTGCTCCAACAGACACAGCAATATTTACACAGTCAGAAAGTCGAGCAACTGTGAACAAGTGTGTGGTGTCTTAAAGTTTGTAAATAACACCTTTTTACAAACAAATGCCAGATTTTTTCATATATGGTAAAGGGAAGAAATACATATTTTTTCTTAGGTGTGGGGGAAGCTTGGCTCACAGCCCCCAGACTACTAGGAATCATTAATATGATTAATGTGTATAAGTACCTGGAGGGTGAATGCAGGGAGGAAGGGGCCAAAGCCTTCTCATTG
>JAVCKT010003377.1:0-19809 GCA_032273925.1 Rhynchotus rufescens | reverse complement strand
AAAAAAAAAAAGAACATTATAATCCTATGAATAATGCATAATGTGGAGTAAATCTTTTTTTCCTGTGAATGGTATAAATTTTCTAAGAACTCTGGGCCTTAGCCTGGCCCAGGTTTTGTTCTTGGAAAACACAAGTAATTTCTCAAGGTTGGTATGGGTTTATACATATGTGAAAAAGGAGAGTTATTGCTTTCTTAGATCAGTTTGCCTCTCTTTTAGAGGTAGCAGAAATGGCTGTGGACATAATTTCTGAGGATATAATTAATTGAGGTTGTAATTAGCTTACAAAAGTCAGATCGACTTTTTGTGGTCCTTATTCTGAGGAGTTACTAGTGCTTCCCTGCCTTTGGTTCTGTCTCTTAATGGGTTCCAGATCTGGTGGTGTCAGGTAACAACAGACACTCCAGAACCCAAGAGGATAATAAAATACAGGGAGGAACTTCAAAGAAAGCTCCTCTAGAAGGGAAAAAATGAGGTTAAATGATGACATAGTCAACTGTGGGATATTTTTATATCCATAAAATCCAAAATGTAGGAACAGGTGAAATTTGAAACTGCGATACATCCTGACAGCGCCCTTGACTAATGCACTGTGCTTAACTTTGTGACTCCCGTGGCCTTTGGGCCTGATTCTCCCCACATTTGCAGCTTTCCCTCTGCCTTTCCCTGAGGCAGCTCTGTGCAGGGGAAGCCTTCGCTGTTCCTTGTAGCCTTTGCATCTCAGGAACAGGCACATGCTGGCGTTTGTGTGACCCGTCAGCTCCCCCAACCCATGTCCCCGGAGTATTTAGATGATCCAGTATGAGACTATTAAGAGCACAGCATAGAAGGCCGCAGTCTTCTCCCACCCTTCTGTTTTCCATAGGTTGGCTTGGTGGCGAGAGGGGTTGTTGGGATGTTGGGATGTGTGGTGTGGCAGAGCAGCTGGGGGGAGCCCAGCAGGGCTGCTCCTCTGAGCATTCCTGCTGGGACCCGGCAGAGTGGCACCTTGCAACACTGCAATGGTCCGTGAAGGCTGACAACACTTCTGATACCTGAAGGATGAAGTGCTGGATTGTGCCAAGGTTTCCTCAACCAGCGTGTGCTAGTGCTGCCTGTTACTGCCTTTTCTGTGCCTTGTTACAGAAATCCACGTTTGTGCTATCAGTAAGGTTCAGGACTGAGCTTTCCAATTGCCTCTGTTTTGTCTGGGCGCTGCAGTGGGTCCCAACTAATTCATCAGCAGTGGTTTATTCTGCTTGAAATCCTAGAGAACGTCTCCTCTCCCTAGATATTTGTTCCGACTTAATTGCCAAGTTAGAGTGAAATATGAGGTTCATTGTTGTCTGCTGGAGCGCTGGGGATTCTGTTTTGCTGGCACATTTTTCATGACCCTGTGTCAGCAGCATAACTAGGCTATGAGATAATTTGTGTGCTTTAGACAAGCAGCTAAGTGCATCTTAGCCAGAGAGAAAAATAAGTTTGACCGATCCAATGAAGTTAATTAAGTAAAACAGAACGTTAGCTCTAATCTTGCATATTAAGTGTTGTCGGACTGTGTGAAAAGTTGGTAACATGAATTTGTCCAGGTGGCAATCAAAGCCCATTGAGCTGACACACACTCAGATTTAATAAAGATGAGTGAAACAATAGCTAGCTAGCTGTAACAGTTGAAAAAAGCTTTATACCCCAAAAGGTCATTTAACAGCCAAGGAAGAAAAAGTGTGGTACTCCTCCTTGGGCTCTAATGTTCAGTACTGGCTTTCCAGTCCATTCATTTCCTATTTAAATAGTTTTGAGGTTGTTCAGAAAGGTTGCAACCTTGCAAGTCAAATTTCTCATCGTGGTGCAAAGTTACAGAGGGCATAGGGTTATTTATCACAGACAACTGAATTTACTGAAATGTTGCTGGGCACAATATTATCAGAGGTAATTGAATTACCTCACTGGAGGTAACTGCCTGCCTTACAGTCTCAGTCTAGAGACATGCAGTAGTGGCTCCTGGCCACGCGTGTGCAAGGCGCTGACACCCCTGCACGGGGGCTGCTTCCTCCCTGCCGACCTCTCCGTGTGTCCAAAAGGAGCAGAACTGCTCCAGTGCTCCTTCCGTAGGGGAAGTGGCTGTGAGATTATCTAATCATATCTGACAGGCCCTGTCCGGTGTTGGCGCTGAAATCACCATTGTAAAACCTTAGAGATGGAACATTACAACATCTGCTTCACTTGCTGTTGACAAACTTTTAATTCATCCAAGACAATTTAAACCATTGTGTGTATGTGTGTGTCACCACAGCTTAAAGGACCTGCTCATCCTGCAGCTCCCTGGCGGGCTGAAGATCAGCCTGACACACAAGGGCTGCATAGGCCTTAGGCTGGAACTAAGGAAAGGAGAAGGGAATTCCAAGATCTCACCTTTAGTAGGTTGTGGCCAAACATTAGCTCTATATGGCAGACCTGGGGTTGTTTCAGCTGTCCCAGATGTGTCAGCTGGGCATAATCTGTGTGTATTCATGTATAGTATCTGGGTGGAGGGCTCTTGCCTTAGTGCTATTTTGGGAAGCAGAGGATTCTTGGGAAAAGATTTAAGTATAGTATATACCTCATATAGTATATGCTAGATAGATCAGGGAAGAATCAAAGGCATCCTGTTAAAAACTGTTTTTATTGAGTTATTGCCATACCATCTATTATCTTGGACATCTTTGCTGGCTTATGTGATCTAGGAGGGTGGCAATAGAAAATAAGAAGGCTAGTGTGGTTTCTTATAAGAATAAAACTCTGGGAACTTGCAGTGCATGATGTAAGATTTTGTCCCAAGATTTTGTATACCATAGTACTAAATGAAGACAAAGTAGCAGGCAACATATCCAAGAAAAAAAACAGTGGAGGTAATAGGTACCATCCCTCAAAACCTCGTTAGTGCCCTCTCTTATTTCCTGGTACCTCTTCCTAAATTCAAGGAGACCCACGGTGAAGAGCCAAGATATAAAATCTTATGATGCAAGGAAGAAAGAATGATTTTAATGAATACTGCATGTCCTACATCCCATAACTTTATCAGTAAGCTCCCTGACTTCTAGAAATTGCTCTGAAATTGGCACCCCTAGTTTGTATTTCTACCATTTTGCCATCACATGCAATTTTAGTTCTCAAGCGACTCCAATTTTAAACTTGCAGTGATGTAAACAGCTTCATTGTGCAAAGTTTGAGGCGAGGACATGCTTTTGTAATCAGGCAGCCCAACTCTGCTTTTTATGGTATGATGGTTACTGTGCCATTCAAACTATGCCCCATTACACAAAAGTGCATTCTTTTGATTTTACCAAAGAGACCATAAATATAATAAAAAAAAAAGCATAGCTGGATAATACGATTTCATGCCTGGATTTTTCAGCTGCTTCCTCCTATAAAGAATAAATAGAATTTTCTCCAAAAGGGGCTTATCCTTTCACTGAGTCATATTTGTATGGCTAGCAGAGCTCATCGTTAGGCTTACACATTGCTGTTGCAATGTTTAGATAAATAAGAAACTCAATTTTCAAGTCTAAATAATAATAATAAATAAGAATTATAATGGTACTTTTAAACCACTTAAATCCTGTTTCTTATTTCTCTGTAGTTTCCTGTTTCAACAGTCAAGGCTCTTGGGGAGTTGGAGGTTTAATATGCTTGATATACAAATGCAAGAAGTTCCATAGATGCCTGGATAAAATTAATAGTAATTGTCAAGAGTAATATATTTGTCAAATTTAAGGTTTATTTGACTTAAAACTTCTTACTATATCCTGTCTTTTTCTTTCCGCTTAAGGTGATGTAATGTTTTCGTCTCTGAAAACCTCACTTCAAGAAAAATCTGGCTCCAAAATTGAAATGTGCTTTTGATTCAACATTTGTTCCTAGCAGACAATACTTTTCAGTCCTATTTGTTATGATTACTGTAGTCTCTCGCCAAAAAGGTCCAGTGCTTGTTGCCAACTGTGACGGGCAGCCCCGAGCCTGTGCGGTCTCTCTCAGCAACCCTGTGGCTGAAGCAAGCTATAGGGGTAAATCACCACTGATTAAAAAAAAAAAAAAAAAAAAAAAAAATTTGCATAAACTCAATCAAAATTTCAAAATAAAAATAAATGTCTACACCACCTGGCATCAGTGAGGCAAAAATAAAGCAGTTTGCACAGGTACAAAACCCAAAATTTTAATTTAGGTAATTAAGTTTAATATAAAATAAAATTTTATAGTGAAACACTTAAAGTGCTCCTAAAAATACATGTGCTTATTTGCTCTGCATTTTATAGAGAAGTATTCATTACAAATAGTAAATTTTGTGTGGTGTTTTTTTATGTAAAGTATTGACTATAGATTGGCATTGGATTAGGACCCATAGGGCTAAGGGCCAACTTTAAGCAAACTTTTAAAATATATTTGCTGTCTTGCAAGCTGCAGCATCCAGTATTTTTCCATAGAAACCTCAGTTGATTTTTTTTTTTTTTCCTTTAACATCAGAAAATAGATATTTCTTTCTCTCCCTCTCCTTTTTTCCCCCTAAACTGCTTGGAGCTCCCAGCATGGGGGACTTGTGGCAGAGAGGCCACCCCACACCCCTGGATGGCTCCTGGTGATAATGTGGTGGTAACAGTGGCCCTGGGCTGCAGACTGATGCCTTCAGAAAATCAGTAAAATAATTTAGGAAGACACAATAAAATGTAACCTGAAAATGTAACCCTGCAGTAATGCAGAATTACGGCACCAGGCAGCTGGGTGGTCCTCTTCACCGGCCCCGAATCAGCGGCAGCGGAGGCTGCTCACGGATCCGGAGCCTGGCCCCTCTGCTGCCCTGCTCTCCGCGCAGGACTTGCCTCTCCCGGCTCCGGTGTCTGCCTTAAAGGTGAGGGTTTAAATCTACCTGCCTCAGCCAGGACCGCCTGATGTTCTTATTTTGTGTAGAAATGCCTAGTCTCTATGTGAACCCTGCTGAGCTTTTGAATTCAGTGATGGCATGTAGCCATGAGGTAACAGCTGAAGCACATGCTGTGCTTTTTTTTTTTTTTTTTTTAAATCAGTAGTAACTCTTTAAAGCGGTTTTAAAGCTGTTGACTCCCACAGCCCACAGCTCTTTAATACAGTGAGAGTAGGCAAATATCACCCCATTTATTCCCGTTCTAGCCTCATTTTTGCAGCGAATATGTGCCCTTGTGGTTGTTTCTGCCCCAAACTGAAAAGCTACTATCTCCATAAGGGGAAAAAAAATATATCATTTCACTACTGATTTCTGGTTTTTGCCTATATATCTCCAAGTTCTGCTCTGTGCTCTCCATAGTAGGGACAAATTACCCAGTCTTAGTGTGACTTCATGTGAGGCAACCCTGTTATTTGCTTAGCAGCATCAAAGGATTTTCAGCTTTGTTTTTTTCCTTCCACTCCTTGTATATCTGGATTGTTTTTATCCATGGTCACTCTCGGTTCAGCTCGTTAATGTATAAATGTGTAATGCTGGACTATATAGAACCTAATGAAAGTTTGCATGTGTTCGGAGTGCATGTGGCACATCTGTGTAGGGCTGCAGGTGTGTGTGCATGGTTTCAGAAGGAACACACAAATGCTTAAAGTGGTTATTGGCCTGAGTTTGGGAGGAATGAAGTTTAAGTTGTGAAGCCAGAAGAATGCAGAGCACACGGCTGCAGCTCAGACATTGCTGTAGCACAGCCCGTGGCCAAAGCAGGAGGCTGAATTCTGCACGTGTAGCTTTGGGACGGCTGTAATAACCTCCAGAACTGAGTGATATGTTTATAAGATAGAGAAATCTTTTCTTTTTTTTTAAAAGGTCCAGCTCCCTCAGCTGCTGGGACTAAGTAATACATTTTCTTTCAAAAATGGGACTGAAATTTTGTAACTCTTGGATATCAGACACCAAAAAGCGTGACCTAGTGAAGTAAAGAAAACCTGCTGCTATTCCATGACTAAGTCTTTCCTGGCATGGTTCTTGGACCTGCTGCCGCAAAACTCCCAATATTTCTTATAGATTGGTGGTTTTGTTCCAGACAGATACCTTACCTTGGTGCTAGGGAAACTCCTAGACCTGCACCAGTGGAAATGTTTTAAATCATCCAGAACGGCAGCAGGACTGGTGGTCCCTTAGCAGTACTGAAGTCTGAAAGAGGGCCAGGGTCCCTTGCATTGTCCTTGGAATGCTCCTGTTTCACTATTTTCACATTATTTCCTCTTCTAGGAAGGATAGAAGCTTGTTTAAAAACTGCCAACAAAAGTGAGAAGTGTCTCCTAGTCCCAGTGCATGGGTCTGGCAGAAAGGAGTCCAGCGCCTCCGCCTCTGGAAGCCTTCTGGGAATACCGTTATTGCTTCCATGTTCATCGTGACTCCGTAAGGGTACGTACGCCTGAGAAACGAATTTGTTTTGCTGGTAATAGAGTTGCTTGTCACTCAGGCTCAGTCGTAATATTGTTATTACTCCTGAAGGGAGATTCTTTCTAAAATCCTTCCATTACTGACAAGTATTCGTTGTCTTTTCCTAGTCTTCAAATTCTTCTACACAGAGAGAGGAGAGAAAAAAAAAACAAACAAAAAAAAAAGCAAAAAGTCTAGCTCTACAAAGCTCAAAATGTCAAATTTAGGGCTATTTGGACAACTGTAGTTCAGCTTTATTTTGCCCATGAGTGACAGGGCCTTTGAATACACACATCGTGTGGGTGAGTGAATGCTAGTAGAGCACTCCAGAAATGCTGGGGGGCTTCATGCAAGGGCCCCTGCTGTCTCTATAAGCCCCGCTCTTGCTTGCAGCAGGCAAGGGCAGGTATGCAATGAGGGGGCCAAGGCACAGCTGGGGAATAGACACCAGATCGATGGTTAAGACAAGTGAACGTCAGCCAAAAACTAACATAAATGAAGACTTGGCTTGAAAAGAGGACATATGTCAGCAGCAGGAAACTCTAAAACTGCAACTGAACAATAAATTGAGCTGGGCAGGATGTGCGTGTCTTAGCTGAAGGCCATTGCTCGGAGTGTTGAACCCAGCACTCCTTTCTCATGTAAGTGCCCTGCAGCTGGACTCCACAAAGTTTTAGCTTCCTTACCCAGCTGTGGCAATATTGATTTCACTGTTTTTTGGATCCTGGCTCTTCTCTGTGAACATCTCCGGTTAAAAACCATGTGATGGTAGGAGATCAGGAGGACTCCCTGCTTTTATCCTTCATGTCGTGTCCCTGGGGGTCCAGTTTTTGAAGCACCAAAGGCTATAGCTGAAACCATGGGGCTTTTAGGGAAGCCCATCTCTAAAAGCAGCATGACCTGCACTGTGGTGATATTTGACTATGACTGTGGTGTGGAGAAGCACAAGTGAATATTATCATATGGAATATGCTGGAAAATACATTTTAAAGAGAAAGGTCTTAAAGAACAGGCAGACTCTTGGTTATTCTCATCTCTAGTGCTTGGCTTTACAGCTGGATCCTTTTAACTGTGAGTGTCTTATCTTTGGCTTTCATCCAAATGCCTGAAACCTTATCAAAGTCGTAAATATCACATCATCCCTTGAAATAGGCCTGAAGTGGAAATAAAAATCCCTTCATCCATAAACCTCTAAACTGTAGGATTTACCAATAATTCTTTTCTTTGTGATTGTGAAAGAAAGAGATCTCTTTGAACAACAAATATGAAAACATTTCTGGTACTTAATCCCAAATACATTACTTGAGCTTTGCTGTCTTGATCAAAATGATTAACATGTGATATATTGACAAGTTTTTCTAGAGCATGGTGAATCAGTCCAAAATTTCATATGAATTCCCTGATGGGCTAATATGTGGTAATAAATCATCCTGACTCACGGAAACAGAACACAGCAATGAAAAATACAGAAGACCATAACTGAACTGTTAAGCAGCATCTATGGAAGTCCAACAAATATTTTTTTCTTTTTCTTAAACATTAATTACAAAACTTGTTTTTTTTGAGATGGAGCTTTATATCAGGTGATAGCTTTCTTGCTCATAAAAATGTTAATATGTTTGATATAGCTCTGAAAATGGTACATTCATTGCAATTGGTCATAGACATTTTTTCATTAATTGGCAAGAGAGCTGTTAATTTGGAATATATTAGTTTCAAGTGATTTAGGAATTATGCCTGTTTTTCTGTTCAGACAGAATAGTTGAATCTATGTATTTTGCATAACATTGTAGATACAAAATCTCTGCCAACTTAATCTGAAAAAATATTTTCCCATTTCATTCCACAGTCTTAAATTACAATATTGGCATTAAAATGGACAAGGGTAATGATAAGCTGAGAAGAAATAAATTGTCTTCAAAGGAAAATATAGCATTCAATCAAACAATTCTACTTAGAAAATTTTCTGTTTAGATTCCTGCAGTATTTTGCATGGCTGGGTCACTGTGGTTTGACAACCACATCTGTAACCCTAGGAATGTGTTGATGTGCAGAATCGAAGAAGTACCTGTTGATCCAGTACCTGTTATGCAGATCTGCAGGTCTGTATGGAAATCTAAATGGGATTTATTTGGAAGATTTAGAAATATGTTAAAATAACATTGCACTGTCAATGCAGATGTTAGTATTTTCAGTTGACGTCAAATGTTTGTGGTTGGAATATGGGTAATTTCCCAGTGTGGGAGGTTTGAAACTTGCACCTTGTTCCAGCTCTGTAAGAGCTAGCAGGTGACATTAACTTTGTCTTGTTGTAGGAATCACCACATGCAACCAGAACACCACCCTGTTACTGGTCTGGGCGCCCTCGCTGCTTGGTTTGGCCGTGTAATGCGGATGGCAGCGTGGCTATCTCAGCCCATGCCCTGGAAGCGTTGGGCTTTACAGTGAATTAAGAAAATGTTCCTTAGTTCCTGTACACCCCAGTAACGATGGCTGCACATTAGTGGTGTGTAAAGAAAATCCTCAGTTAATATAGCAATTAAAAAGAAACATAACACGTCACCAGGTGGCCTTCCTTTGATGAACACACTGAGCAGTTTCAGCAGCCCGTGTTTCGTTTGGTGGACTGGTATGTATGTTGTTCAGCATTGCGTGGCCAAGCGGATCTTTCACGGCTGTTGTCTGTTCCAGCCCAGGCACGTGTTGGGTGGCTCTGTTAAAACCAAATGCAAGGCATCCACATACTCTGCATAGCTGCAGCCTCCCCCTGGAATGTGGGAAAAATTGGGCATTACTGACTTCAAAGGTGGAGAGCGGGAGATCAGGAATTGAATTCTGCTTGTGTGTGAGGTAATGTCAGTTCCTTGCGGTCAGAAGACTCAGACTTAATTGATATCATATGGCTAAGAAATGTCCTCGAGAGCCGGCCTCGTGATTGCTGCCTAATAACTAAGAGCTCTTGGTGGGAGTCCAGAGTATGTCTGTATGGAAGCACACTGGAGCTGCCTTCCTCGCTTGCCAAGATCACTGTTAGCCAAAGACTTGAGGCTTTCTGCAGCGCCGGGTGCTGGTGGGACACGTACGTGATTGCTCAGGCCCAGCTGGGCAGAGTCCCACAACCTCCTCCTCAATCCTTGCCCCTGCATCTGGAAAGGGAACAAAGGACTTGACTCTGTCCCTAATCTCTCCTGCAGGATGAGAGCCATGGAAAGAGGCTGGTTACCCCCTTCCTCATTCGGTGGTGGTAAGTGCTCAGCTATTGCCGTCTGCACTTGATTGGAACCAATCTCACTATCAGATAATATAAAAATTCCTGTGATGAAGCATGGAAAAAAAAATCATTAAAAAGTCTATTAATTTTTATGCCTCATAAATATAAACCACAATTCACTTTAAGTTTACTGTAAAAACATTCCTCTTAAAATGTGAGCTTATAGGACAAGGAACAAAAAGGATTTCAGAGGGAAAGGTTAGATTTCTGTTCTCCTGAGGACTTTATTGTTACCAATTAATAGCTCTGTTTTGCCATTTTTTGTTTTCAAGCCCTTGCAAGAGGAGTATTTCTGAAGCTCTGCCGTTTCACTGCTTTCTGTGACAAATATTTTACTAATGAACATCTCGTAATGCAGCCATGCCACTTACAAGTGCCACCTGGTGTCCAGCACGGGCCTCGGAGGCCAGTCCTGCTGCCCGAGGAGGTCAAGTGCAGGGGACTGGTGGGGACACTGTAGGGCTGTGACCTGGAGCTGAGGGACTGCTAACCTGGGCAGGGGTTAATCGCTGTTTAATCTCACTTTAAGAAAGGCAGTGGTGGGAGGGAGCAGTGCTCTCTGAGCATTGTCTGAACTGAAACACAACTGTAGTCCTCACTGACACACCTTTGTGGCCCTTACAAGTGCAGGGTGATGGTCTTAAAGATGTTGCAGCCATCCAACCCCCTGACAGTTCCTGCAGATTGAAGAGGAGTCTTTTTGGATGGATGAGTGCTTGAGAACAGCACGTGGTTTATCTGTTAATACCTGGGACTGCTAGGGGTGTGTTTGTGTGGGACTGTCTCCCCTTGCCTGCTGCTTCAGGTACTAACACCTGCTCAAGGCACAGATGGGTTTCTTGACCTTAGCCCTAACCTATGGTTCCCTTGCATGGGAGAATTTAGACCATATGTGATGTATTTATGGGCTGATAAAATGTAGACTTTAGGAATGAATGCTAATATAATAATCCTAATGGCTGTAAAGCAGTACATCTTTCAGAAGTGTTTATCCCCCACAGCTTTCAATGGCTTTGATTTTTTTTTCAGTATTCATCAGTGTTCCTAAAATCAGAGCACGCACTTTCATTTCACCCTCCTAAACACAAGCTTATATTAAGCAGCCTTCAGTCTCATCATTTGTTTTGGGATTGATTCATGTGTTCTGCAAAAGAAGAGACCAGTGGACTACTTGGGGAATTGGTTTTGAAGGTTTTTTTTCTGTTCTTACAATATTCAGAGGAAAAGCATTGAGCATAGCATCCCCTGAAGAGGATGCAGAAACTGCAGATGAGATGTACCAGCTAAATAGCACCCTCAGGGAAGCTTCACACTGTTCAAACTTGGGAAATATTAGATAGAAGCTCGTGGAAGGGATTCTGCAGTGTGGGTTATGAGGGTATATTTAGACATCGCTGACATTCATGTTTGAGGTTACGACGTGCTGAGAACATTTTAGAAAAACCTGTGCTCATCCTGCCCCAAAAGCTCCTATTCTGCCTCCCTCGTGCAGCTTCACTGAGCACATCGATTCCTCATCTCCAGCCACACAGACAACCCCGGCCAGAGGAAGAATTTATCTTTTTTTTTCCCGTTTTTTTTCTCTTTTCTGTTTTTCCTGAGAAGCAGGGAATGTTTGCATGACACTGTTATGTTATGTTATGTTAAAATGTTTGCATGACACTGTTAAGGGAGCTGGGCCTAGGAGGGCTTGGTGCCCTTCAGTGCTGCCTCAGGAAGGGGCCGCAATGCACAAACCTCCCCCCAAGGAGGTTTGGTGCTGGACAGTTTACCTCAATATCTGGCTGTTTCTTTGACTTCATTTTAAAAAAATCTATTTAAAATCTTTCTCTTACAGCACTGTCCCTCCAAAGCACTGCCAACTGTTGCCGTCCCCAGTGGTTCCCAGCTGCACTATCCAGTTCAGTAGGAAACTGAAGGCCAAACATCAATACTTGGAGTGGGAAACCAAATCCAAATCAGGTGAGGAGGACAGTGGTGTGCCTTGATGTAGATGGCCAGGGAAATGGCATGAGGACTCCTGCGTTCGCCGTGGCTGCTCTGGGACTATTTTCATCCTTCTCTCTTCTTTGGCATGTAAAAACACATATGATGCAGGAGGAACTGCTATGAATATCTCACGTAAACAAATACTGCTTAAGATCAGTAAACTAAGCCCCATAGTCTTTGACCCAAGTTTATGTACTTTGGAGAGGAATTTGAAATATTGAAAATACATCAGTGCTCCTGTCCGTGCAGGCGAAAATGCTCTGCTTTTTTGCCCTTCTCCCATGGAGATGGGTGTGTGTCTGGAGCAGCCAGTCACCTGCAAACGCTGGGCCGATGCAAGGCATTCCATGACTGTTGTTGTTGTTATTATTATTATTATTATTATTATTTTAGTTGGAATGATGACTGAAGGATTTTACTGCTGCTTCACCCACACGAATCTCCCAGGAAACTCCAGGCAGCTCCCTGCCCACTTTGCATGTTTGCTTGTGCTCTCTGGGTGTTTGACAGTTAGGAAGAAATGTGGGCAGAATGAATGAGCACATTGGCTTTTTAACAAAACAAACAGTTTTTGAGATAGTCTCTAATCCCCCTGCATCCTCTGGGGGAGCAGGAGCCGGCTGTGTTTGTCACTGCTAACTCTCCTGAGTGCAGCATCGCCGCATGCTGCAGCAGGGTCAGGCTGAGCAGTGCTGAGGTACCAACATCTCTCCAAAATCAATACTTGCTAATTAGCACATCTGTAGATCTTCCCACCCATACCTGTGCTTTGCAGATTGCTGGTACCCGTACAAATACATTCCTTGCCTTCAAGCTATTTATTGGATGGGTGTGTAAAGAAGGGTTCAAAATGTGGCTGTGAATCAATTGCTGTTTTGAGGTTCCTGTTTTTCTAGGTCCAGGTACAGAGGGAATTTCCTCGTGGTGCTCTGCTGCAGCTGTGAGTTTGTGTGAGCAAGCTGTCGATGCCATTCTTCTGCCTCGTTTAATCTACTTTGAAGACACATTCATGAAATGGAGAGCTTGAGGTAGGTAATACTTCTTTTTTTTCTTTTCTTTTTTTTTTTTTAATAGTATTTAAGGTGAGAGAGGAAAACCAGAGGCAGAAAAGGCAAAGACAGCAAATGTGCTTCCAGATTTCCACACATCCTTGATTACGTCTAAAGAAGAGATTATTGACCTGAAGTCATCCAACTTCTCCCTTTGTTAATATAGAAAAGAATATGAGATAGGAAAGAACAGATGAAGTCCTCCCTCTCCCCAGATGAGAGCTCGTGCCCTGAGCACAGTTAAGCCATCTACACATAGAGCTTTGAATTACCTGCTAAATTGAAGAAAAGAACCCTGCTAGCAGACCTTGATTGCTCCTAGCAGCACAAAATGGAGAAGAGAAAAATGCAGCAGGAGCAAAATGCCAAGAAGCGCGATTCCCTTCCAGGCAGGGATGCGGGAGACAGGAGACCCCTCAGCGGTGCCCAGCCAAGGGACTGGCCTCTGGGCAGCGCTGCCCCCCAGCATTAAGTGGCTCAGATCCCCCTTTTTTGAGCACAGGGGCCCAGCCTGTCCCCTCCCTGTTGGGCAGGAGCTTTGCTCCATGGCCGGGTGCCCAGCTCGGCGCCGCTCTCCCCAGCTTGCCCTCATCCCCATCTCTCTGCTGCCAAATGTATGCCAAAATGTGCTGTATTTCTGAGCAGTGTATATCTGAATTCATCACCATAAAATATTTTGATTCAACATTCTCATATTTCTTTTGTAATCTGATGTGAAAGAGAGAAGCTATTTTGTTTGTTTCTCTCTCCAGTAGAAGTCTGACTGAGTTCCTCACTATTTTTCAGCCTAAGTGAATGTAATCACAAGTGACAAGGCAATTCTCCAGTGCTGCCTCAGCTGCTTCTCTTTGCCCATCCGTAAAGGGAAGGAATACACGGGCTGTTTGCAAGCAGCAGGTCCTCAGGTAGTATATGGCTTCATCTGTTTTCTAGCACCTCTTTCATGTCAAAAAGCAGCAAAATTAGCATGAAACTAAGGTAAGCAACATCTAAAAAATGCATTTTTTTCTAGCTAAGTGGAAACCAGGCCAGATGATTTGAGCTTTGTCTTCATCAGAGGAATCTGATTAGAGCCAGCACTGAACTCCTCTTCTGAAGTTCCTCAGTGTTTTAAAACTGGGATTTGGGAGTATCTTCAGGAAGATAAGTGGTTTTTGTTCCCTTCAGCAGCCCCAGCGCATCACAAGTCAAATCCCCGGAGCAGGTCTGCAGGATTGGGTGGATGCTGGGGTGGGAATGGCTGTGTTTTTCCATTGGAGTTGCTGAGCGATGCCAGTGCTTATGAGAAACAAGGGGAAAACAAGCAGGGAAGGGAAGGGGAAGGAAAACTTCAGTTCAAAACAGGCTCTTTTTTTTCCGCCCTCAAATATACACTACCAGTCAACCAAACTTGATAGAAATAGTTTTAAAATAGTTATAACTGAATTATGACACAGGACACAAAGGGCAAGCTCCTGCTACCACTTGGCTATATATCTACTTAATAACTTCTAAATGAAGTGGGCAGTCAGGACCATAAACAAGTCCTGAACTGCCATCCCATCCCGTAAAGCCTGTAGGACACCGTTTATACACCCTGCCTTGGCAGCAATGGTTTGGATTAAAGTATCACCTCTCATTCTGCATGGCCACATAATTCACCCCCGAGTCCCTACCACGGAAGAGCAATATTTACAGGACTGATGAGGAGAAACTCCAGTATTTCATCAGGTTGCAGCCAGGGTGTCCAGACCGCTCTTCCCAACACTGTTATTGATAATATCTAGACCATGATTACCATATCAAATAAATTATCATTTCAAAGTGGAATATCAAAGCAGCAAAGTAATAACTATTCCAAGTGGATAAGCAACTACTGAGAGATTAAATGCATTAGTAATGCTGGAGATAACAAAAAAAAAAACAAAAACAAAACAAAAAAAAAACTCTGCAAAAAATGTCAAACTGCCAGAGACCTTTAGGAAGAAGGACAGGAAAAAAAAAATATTTTTCAAATAGCAGTAATTATAAATAAATACCGCAGCACAGCTGTAAGCAGATAACTTTAGAGATCTCTATTAGAGCTGTATATCTAGTTAGTGGATTTCTGTATTCCATATAGTCCTTAAATGGTACTTCAGCAAGGGACTGTCATCGGTTTTCTTGCAGGAATGTTCATTTCTGTAGCCGTGGGCACAATGAGCGTCACTGGGCTGCAGGCAGTGTGGGATGCTCAGATGACATTGGTGGGGTAGCCCCACACAGGCCCCAGGACCTTTCTGCCCCAAAAGATGTTTCAGAGTATCTGTTCCACAAAATCAGGTCATCCTTGAGGAGCTGAATAGGGAAAAGCATGGTAATTTTTATAAAACCTCTAAGTGCACCATTCTCCTGTGTTTTTGAAGCCTGAGCATCACTGATCAGCAAATGGAGGTGTCCTTTGAAGCCGAGCTGGTAGGAGATGCCGTGTTCATGAAACACTGAACAGTCACAAAGGTTCTGCAGAGAACTCTGCATTGCCCATCTCTTCCTACCTGCAAAACACCTGCACAGCTGCCGCGGACTTCTCGCATCCCTCGTGGCCTCCTGCAGCCCAGCTTCGTGTCCCGTTTCCTTCTGCTGCAAAACTGAATTCAACTGCATGGCCAAGAAGCCTTGAGGTAAGATCACCCACCACAGCAGTAGACCTCACAGATTTAAATGCATTTTTGACTCCCTTTAGAAATACAAGGTTCTTTTCCAAATTAATGGTTTTTTTTTTTTTTTAAATTTTCTCTTTCTTTGGTGGGAGAGATTTAGACTGTTCTGTGAGTGCATGTATGTGCATGCATGGGTGTGCATACATGGCCCAATAAGTCCACATAACAGCCAAAGAACAGTCACAGACTGCTGCATTTTTCTGGTTGAGAAAGCCACACTGAAATGAACCTTAAACTGCTACCAGCTGCGGGAGGAGCTGGTGACAGTCGCTGGTGTCTCCTGAGGCTTCCCTCCACATCCCTGAGCTGACCTTGGAGGAGGACAAACGCCTCAGTAAGCGGCAGATGTTTTGGTGGAAATGCTCTGGTTTATTTTATCATTATGCAAATGAACATGGATAATGAAGTCATTTCAATATTTCAGATTGAGATTAATGCCTTGAATGAATCTCTACGCATTTAAATTTATCCTGAGCAGCTTCACTGTGTAAGAAGTGAGTAAGAGGAACATGCTTCAGTGAGTAAGTTCCCTCCCATCCTAGTTCCTGGTCATATAAATAAATCTTGCCAAATTACTTTTTCAAAAGAAAACGAGCGGTCTCTGGATCTCAACCAGCAATTGTGAAATCCACTGTTTCCTCTTTTTTTAAAAAAAGAAATACCATTTGTTTCTAATTATTCTAATCAGAAATATGAGGAGAACCACATAGCTCCTTGTGAGCCTCGGAGAGCTCTTGCTGCGGCCTCAAAACCCAAGGAACCCTAATGAAATCCAAACAGCCCTCAATAATGACAGATGAGGGGAAAGGCACCTTTTCGGACAGTGCTGCAGGAAAAGACCAGTGTGTAGCGATGCTCTAAGACGCTGTATTGGCAACAGTGATAACAGAAAGGAGACAAGAGCTAGAAGGGTGTCCACAGGAAAACAAGCAAATAGTCAGGAGTGGAAGATGCTGCTCACACAGGCAGTCAGACAGGCGGCCGGGCCAGTCTGAGCTGTATGCTCATTTGCTGCTCTTAAGTGAGAATTAGAACATGCAGATTTGTATATAAAATAAAAACAAAAGCTTGTGCTTAAAATACATATGTATATATTATATATGTTTTTTTATTTATGTGTATATGTAATGTTGTGGGGGCTTTGGCTCGTATTTGGGAGGTTTCTTTTGAGCCAGTCTCGTCTTAGAAGGCTGGTGGGAGGAAGGAGGGCCAGTGCTTGGCCCAGCAGGACAGCAGGCTGCTTCGGAGGCGGCTGTTGTTCCAGGTTTGCACCTCTCTGCAAAGCAGTGCGAGGCCAAGGACTGTAATGCTGCTGGTAGCGGGGAGGCTGTTTTGGTTTTGGTAGCCCAAAGTGCTTGCCAGCAAGAGAAACGTTGAGCATTAAACTGAGTGTGTCTGAAGCATCTGCTTACTGCAAAATCACAGTTTTTCAGGTCTCAGCAAGACCACGGACTGAAGATCTCACCTGGCGACTCATCTTCTCCTGCCGAAGGTATAAAATTTCATCCCGAGATAGCTACTGAATTGAACTGCGTGGCAGTAAATAGGAGCTCAGCAAAGCTCTAAAACCACTTTCCAGATGAATCTCATTCTCAGGCAACACTAGCCCAGGAAATAACTTATTACACTTATAAATAAGATGCTCATGAATAATTTACACTATATTAACTTGTAAATGTGATGGCTTTTGAAAGCATTAAGCTTCAGTAGCTTGCTTTATAAATGCATTGCCTAGGTCTCATTATTAAAAGCTAATTAGCTCAATCGGCTGGAACATATTTTGCCAAGTAGTTATGCTAATATTCTTCTTTAAGTTACAAAAGATTATATTAATTTTTAAAATATTCCAGTAATAGCATAATGGAAATATTTAATAATAAGGTTAAAAAAATTTGCTGTAAACAGATAATTGTATGAGACCTTTAACAAGCTTTCCAGAACCTGAGGTATTGCAATTATGATTTTTTTAATGAACATAAGATATTAGAAATCTCTCGTGTATACCTTGTTTATTCAAATATTGCAAGTTATACATTATACATGGGCAAGATATCTTCAAAGCTTTTTTCTTTTTTTTTTTTGGCTGTGTAAGCAGCTTGGGCATTGCAGTATTTGTTTAGGAAAAAGTCACATTTCTAAAGGATCATTTCTAACCCTTGGCCCTGGAGAGGGTGCAGGGCACAGGCACGAACTGCCAGGGGAGTGTTGGCCTCAGGGAAGTGCTGCTGGGCTAATGTGAGCTGCAAAGTCATTTTTCTGTTGAAAACGCTTTCTATTTGTGTTTGCACAGTGATTTTCACAGTGAGAAAACACGCTGTGTTTTCCGTCAGTGTTCTGTCCAGTGTTGTTCTGTCCTCGTGAAAAGAAAGAAATGAGAGAGAGAGGAGTAACCAAGGTAAGCTGTCCAAGATTTTATTGTAACTAGAATCTTAGCCACAAGAATTACAAATTTCAGTATAAAGCCTTATACTTTAAATCAGCATAAAATGTTTCAAGGCCCAGTTTTGATAGTTTTGAGAAGATACTCTAGGGAAAATCACTAGCCGCATGGTGTGGAAAGAACACAGCTGGTTTGGTAATAGTCTTCTGTGTTATATTTTGAGAGGTATTTACTATGCAAAGTATTCAAGCATTTCTTATTTTGAAATATTTTATTCTTATACTTGCATCTCCCCTTCAAATTTAAACATTTTCAAACTTCAGTGCATTTAAACCCCTGTTACCAGCTTTTAAAGGGATTAGGGTAAACAGCTTTTACTCTGCAGTTGCAAAGCTGTTGCTCTGAAATACATCTTCTCGGATTTCCTGCTCAGAAGAAAAAAAACAGAGGAATTTAAGTAATTTGCAGCAAAGCTACACTGTCTGCTTCTGTGCTGATGAATGTTTCCCTTTAGGAAAGCCATTCTTATATTAATATAACATCTGGCTTTCATCTTGAGTAAACATAACAGCTCGAAAGAGGGAGAAAAAGTAGAAAAATGTGAATTTTCCAGCATATCAAGCAGCTGAAATGCCTGATTAACAGCAGCACTATCGGGCAAGGAGGGCTGCTCGAGAAAGTTACCTAAATGAGCGTTTAGAGACCAGGCTTGTCCCTTCGTCGCCCTGCGAGCCATGAGTGAGGTGAGCAGAAAGCAGAGGGGTTGGTGACGGTGCCCGGCAGGCGGCCAGGGTCTGGGGCCAGCGAGGGCAGGGGCCCCGTGTGGTCCTGTTGGCTGCTCCAGAGTGGGGACAACACCAGGAGAACAAGGTGTCCTGGTCCGGCCGCCGTCTCCGGGCGGCTCCTGGGCAGTCAGGTGTGCGGCCCTGGGAGAAGGGGGATGTCTCGGCGGCCGTGTCCCCGTGGGGCCGGGCCCTGCGTGTCCCGCTGCCGCCTGGGGCCGAGCAGCAGCTCCAAGAGCCGGCCGGGCACATCTCCATGCACCCATGCTGAGCCCTTTGATAAAGACAGAACAATCTTGTGAGCAGCAAAGCAGGGGGAGATAACTAAATAATTCTGGTGTGGAAATACTCCATTTTCTTACATAAATATTAATCATTTCCCCAGGAGTTGTGCTTGAGTGCACATGCAGGCTTTATTGGCTTTTTTTTTCCCTTCCCATATTAACAGAAACACAAGCAGGGGAATCTCTGTGACAACTGTGACCAAGAGAAAATTAATTAGGTTTCTGAATCTCTAGTGCTGGTGTCTTAGGGCTCTTTGCTGCTTTGGATTAAATTGCATTAAACTCTTTATTAAGCGGAGCAGGCAGCTTGGCATTGGAATTAAGCCCCCATCTGCACCTGGATTCTCCTATTAAAACTAGGCAGAGCAGAAAGATTGTTAAATCCTTTTAGCCATGATTCAAGACAAGAGGACAAAAAAAAAAAAAAAATGCATATTTTCTTTTTAAAAATGTATTGCTTGGGGTATTTACCTTCCCTGGGTTTACAGGCTTTTTTTATTTGCTTGGTTTTTGTTTCTTCGTTGTTGTTGTTGTGTTTTTGAGATTACTTTTTCATCCTTGAAACACATCTTTTTTGTACCAATTGCCTCGCAGGGATGCCAGGATGAGTGGTCTTCTTGTATTTTTAATGAGGCTGAAGTTAACATGGGCATGTTTGTTTAACAATGGCACTGCGCACAGTGCTGCACGTGTCAAGGCGCCTTTGTCCACGTGCTGCCATCGATTCCTGCAGCAGGGAAAATGGAAAAATGAAACTCCTCCCATTTTTCTCACTACACTGTGGGACCCTCTGTCAGGTAAGTAGTATCAGAGAAAAGGGAACTGGGCTTGTGGTCTCACATATGTGAGGGAGATATCTGCCTATGTGGCAGGAATCCAGTCTTGGCCCTGGACGGAGCCTCCCGGCCCTCGCCCAGGTCCCTGTCTCCCCTCCGTCTGCAGAAGCTGCTGCATTAACCGCTGCTTTCTCACTGCACTGCCCAGAGCACAACTAGGCATC